>OVBA01000028.1:0-50524 GCA_900406435.1 Lepidium aucheri | reverse complement strand
CCCCCCCCCCCCCCAAAAAAAAAAATCATATAAAATGAACATATGAGGAAAATTAATTTTATATACAAATATTTAAAGGTGATATATTAACAAACATTAAAATGTATACAAAATTCTAGAAAGTAATATCTACTGAAATACAAATTATAAAAATAAGAATTGCAAAATTATATTAATAAAATTACACAATAACATATTATGAAAGAATTTGATATTAGGTTAAGAATACATACGACTATAAGAAAGTTTGTAAGAATATGTAAGATTATCTATAATACTTTTAATAAAAAAATTATTAAAATCTATAAAATTATTTCAACAAATTTTATAATTGCTACAGTCATTCAACTCTTAAATCATGTATTAATGTAAACATGTATTAATGTAAACATGTAAAACCATATAAGTGTGAACGTGATAGGGCCGTAATAGAGGAATATATGAAGAAAATATATATGAAGAAAATATAAAAAAAATAAAAAGAGAAAAGAAAAAGACGTCTGCCTAACAAATTGATGTATATTGATAAAAATATAAATTTTAAAAATAAGATATAAATTTAATAATTAATAAATTTTGGTTATGAAAAAATGAAAGCAATGGGCACAAAATTAATAATTACGTCTCTCTTTCTCCATCTCTTATTTAAAAAATTATTTTTCTTTTCTTTTTTTAATTAAATGTTGAGATAAAGTGATGAACTTTTTATTGAGAAAACAAAAAGCAAAAAACTTCTTAATAGATGTGCATTCAAGCAAAACAATTTATAAAAAGAAACGGAGGGAGTATTTTGTAGAAAGTACTTTACATTTAATTAAATGGTTATTTCAATATTTTATTGTCATCAAATTTTGATTTTGATTTTAGAAAAATGTAAAATTACATAGGATTTTATCGATATAACGATTTTTTGTCAACTTTACTATAATTAGATCGACAAGGTCTAATTCATAGTAAAAATCTATATTCTTTATTCTTTCTCATTACATTTGGGAAAACTCGAACCTATATACCCGAATATTTGTAAAGTGGCAATTACTACTGGGCCATCTATCTTTTGACATCGATATATAATGGATTAAGCATACGGTTTTATTTTCTTAAAAAATATATATTATATTTATACACCTCAAAACTAAAGTAATATTTTTCAAGATTTATTGTGCTCTAAATGCAATATCTTTGTAATTTTAGGAAAAAGTATTTTTTTATTACAATTATGATCACATATATAAATTATTATTAAACATGTCATTATATATTTATACATGTGTCTATATATATGTTTTTAATAAAATATATCTTTCACAGATCAAGGAAGTTGAAAATTTGTTATGTTTTTTTGACAGCTCACTTATTCTTTAAATAATATTTTTGGTTCATTGAAATTTACAGAATTGGAAACTTCATGCATCGTATTAGTTTTCTTACAAACGTATTCGATTAAAACTTATTATACAGTGTCAAAAAAAAAGGAAATCTGAAACGTGTTTGATTTGTTCTTTGACCTAATCTCAAACGTGTTTAATCATTCATGTCTTTTTTTTTAATCAACATCGATATTAGATCCTAATAGCCGGCTCATTAACTAAATTTTTACATAAATTTTATAGGTAATATGAGTCAATTTTTAATTATGCATGTGCACCTACATTTAATAAATTTATTATCGACCACTGAAGTAAAGATCACTTACAATCATTCATGTCTAATATTCACATATTTGTGTTTTTTAATAACAATATTCGTTTGTACTTGCGTGATTTATTTGACTCATTGTGGTCGACTTGCATCATACATTTAAAGATATTTCAAAGTTTCAAGTTGATAACTCCTTTTTATATTCCTTCTTTGGAATTACAATAGTAAAAGACAAATATATAACTAATATTACATATATATATATATATCATTAAAAGTTTTATCAAATATATATATATATATATATATATTGAATTTAAGACTGTTCATAGTCTTGTCTAATTGAAAACCAGAATAGTTCTGACCTAGATTCATCTCAATGGCATGTGCTCGAGTTTAGATGTATCTCTCACTTTAAATATGTTTTTCTATTTGTAAATGCAGTTTAACATATGTTTAGGGTTCATTTTTTATTCTTAAAAAAAAAGATATACATAAATTTAAACTTAGACCAAAATTTTGGTAACTAATGGTGTTGATTTGTTTTTCCTTTAAAAGTTTAAAATCTTAGTTTATTTTACAACTCGGATAATTCGGTTTAATTGAAAAACACCAAAAACTTTAAACTAACCAAAAATTTATTTCTGAATCGTTTTAACGAATTAATAGACTATAAGATTCGGTTAATTTTAGGATCAAAGAAAACCATGTGAATATCCATCATATTGTGATGAAGATATTAATATGTTTTGAATTCCAGTACTACTATGAAATCAACGTCTACTATACGAAACTAAAACACATTCCCTTAGTCACTTCTATATGGATATAAGTCTTTGTTTTCTGTCCATTTAGAGTGTTTATCCGTAATTGCACTTCCCCTTAAAAATAGTTCAGATCCTGTCGATAAGATCTCGGAACTCCTAAGTTATCAATTTTTTTTTCCGTCAAATTGTTGGTTTAATCCCAAAAATTCTAAAAGTATCTATTTTCTTTAAAAAACACGAACCCACATAACTAGAATACGATACAAAAAAAAACAATCTATATACATACTGTATGTGGATGAGAGATTAAACAGGTAATTAATAAGTTAATTAAAACATTAGTAGTAGTAAACAAGTTCTTAAGATTTTAATTACTCCCTCTGTTTCATATTAGTTGTCATTCTAGACTTTTTTTCTTGTTTCAAATTAGTTGTCATTCTCATTTTTCAATATAATTTTTATATTAAAATTCCAAATATAGCCTTGGTATAAATTCCATATAATACTAATAGATAATGCAATTAAGACTGTAATTAAATATTATTTTAGGGTTAATATAGTCAAATTATAAAATTTCTTAATCTACGTAAAACAACCTAGAACGACAATTAAAATGAAACGGAAGGAGTACAGTTTAAAAAAAGAGCACGTGTTGAATGTGGGTATGACACAAAGAAAGAGAAAAAACATATGTACCATAACTTAACACGTCATCTCTTTAACTCTAAACGCGTCAATTGCTGATGTCTGAATTTAACTCTTTCGTCATTTCTCAAACTGACAGATCCAAAGTTTTATATATATATATATATTGATAAACAGTTTTTATAATTTTTCTTATACAAAATAAAGTGTTGTACAAAAAAATCATATGACTCGTCATATTTTATTATTAAATCCGTATTTAAAAATATATAAATCAAACCACAAAATAAAAATAATAGGCAGTATAACTATTCACTACAAAAAAAAAAATTGTATTGAAACATAATATTTCGTCAAAATAACGCATATATCGTCACATATTCTTATGAATTTGTGACAATGGGTAAATAGTTGCAATACAAACGTTGCAAATATATATATTCATAACAAAAACATTACAATTCTCGTGACGGAAAATATATAGTAAAAATATCATCACAAAAATTGTTACGAATAGAGTTACAATAATTTTTTAAAAAGCATAACAAATAAAATTTGTAACAAAAATATATATAATACGTCACAAGTTATTACAAATATTTTTAGTTACAATATAATCCTTACAATAGTTCCATTTTTTGTAGTGATTGAATTTTTTTTAATGATGATAATATTGTCAAATTAATAAAAAAACATCTACTATTAAAATTTTTTAAATATAATATATATAAACTGTACAATTTCATAAAATTTCACATAAAAATTATATCACACATTTTTTATTTATTTTATGTTTTGTTTAGTTTTTTATATTAATTTACAAACTACCAAATTTCTTTTTTATAAACCGTAAAAATTCTAAATCTTTATTTAATCTGTTTTAGATTCTGAGGCCGACTGTTGAAAATACCATTTTTTCCTACTTGAAAAATGCCATATTTTTTAAGATGCAAGATTCTCATCAACTATGACAAACTGAGAGATTTATTTGCATATAATCTTATAAAATACTATATATTAAAAAATAATTGTGAGAAAGGAGCGTGATTTAAATAAATATTGTTTTCATATGAGTTGATTGGTTGTCAATTTGTCTTTCTCTGTCGATACAAGAGAGTGTGATTAGTGATTACATACAAGAATGGAGTTGTCATATAATAATAGCTATATTAAACTTAATTATTAGTTATTATATATATATAATAAATTATAATTAATATTGAAGAATGTAACCATCGATGGAATTAAAAGATATATAAAGAAATGTGGGAACAACGTGAAGAAATAAAAAAGAATCACGTCACGTGAAAGACAGCTCTTTTTCGAACTCTTATATCCACTCACTTCATTAAAATCATTTTAAGGAAATGGAATTTTTTTAAAAAAGCAATCCATAAAATTTACAAATTATCTTGCTTTTATGTTTTTGTTGTACATATTTGTGTAATCTTGTTTTGTTTATCAATTATATAGATAGAGACAAATTGATTCATAGTCAATTTCTAAACACAAATCTTAAAACCTAATCACGTTAAAGTGTAAACCAGTCTTTAAGTATATCATTTTTGGTCTTGATCACTTTTTCTCGTATGAGACTCAAACTGAAAATTTTTTAGATAAATGTATGAAGTGATACCAGCTGAGTTAGTTCTCTGAATATTATAATTTTGTTCTCAAATATTGTTTTGCTTTTAGAATACTAGCAAATCTAAATATATTTTCTTGAATTAGTAGATTGAAGAAAATTAATATTGAACACAAAACAACATATTTATATTGTTTAGCTATGTATAAAACGAAAAACAAAAAAAAAAAGATACCCATTATTTAATGTATAGAGGTAAAACCTAAATTATTTCTCTTAAGTAAAATCAATTTGATGAAGAAATATCTTTATTTAAGTGGTTAAATGTTAAATATACAACTTTTTCGATGTGAATTGATTTTAGAAAATTGTGTTGGCTCACATAAAATTGTTTATTTAGATAAGATTTGAGATATAGAACGAATCTTTTAAATCCAACTGTTTTGAAATGATTTTTAATATATATTGTCAAGAATATTGTACCATTATCTATTTGGTAGAAAGCACTATAGTTGTTTTTATATTCTACACGTCATGGCTTTGATTTTAGTCTCACATATTGTTTAATAAGATTCATTGTATATAATAATAAGATTTTATTGCATAGTGAAAGTTCTATAACGATTAAGACATTAGTAAGATATTAGATATTCTTATAAATATAAATATTGACCCATTAGAACAGTAAATAAAAATGATTGGTTTAAAGATAGATCTTGGATTAGTCGTAAAAGATACCTATTAACCATTACAAGCCTCTAATCATATAATTAGATATAAGTTTTGATCGTAAATTATATATATATATATATATTACTAAAATGTCATAGATTAAAAATACGAGGAAACAATACAAAAGTGGAATACAAAAACTATCGGAAAATAGAAATAGCTTCAGAAAAACAAATACAAATAAGATTGTTATTATTAAATAATATTGGCTCTAAACCAATGCTGAAATTTTTTATGGCGAATAAATTAAAAACATGTTTTTCACTGATAAAAATAATATCCCACATATTTTCCGATATTCGTTTTTACGTCTCGATAGAAACTACGAATATTGTAGAAACTGTAAGCATTTATATTAGCAATATGATATTAATTAGTCTGATTGTAATTTATTTTTTTGAAGAAGAACAATATTATTACAATGAATTTCAATGTCAAAGTTTTGTACAATAAAGTTGAATCAAATAATTAATTTATGTCGGTCCTATTAATTTATATTATATTAGATTATATTGGATGCTTCAATGTGGACATCATCTCAATGATGAATAAATTTGGCAAAAAAATTGACCTGATCATAAAAATAGTGATAGTACTGTCGAAATTGTCCTAATCTAATTAATACTAAAAACTAACTTTTAAAACATCTTTAATTTTTTTTAAAACATCTTTAACAAAAAAAAACTTTTAAGTAATATTATAACAGGTTGAAATCTTTGTTTAATGTTTTTTCTCTATATGCAATTCCGAGATCTCTGAACCATAAAACTGATATTCTCGCTCGTTCTATAAGAGGATCAGCTAATGATTTGGTTATGTAATTGTGTTGTTATTATGCTCTTCTGGAGTATAGTTTCGTTATTAATATATAATTCCGTTGACAAAAAAAAAAATACTAATAAGTAATAACATGATGATAATATATAGAAAGATCTCACGTGTGTAGTCACGTGCTTCGTTGCCCTAGATTGCTTTCGTCGCCAGTTTTCTCGTTTTCCTAATAATCCTATTGTTTCAGTTTAACTAACAAATATTCTCTTTTTCTGTATAATATGTTTGTAAATAAATCCTTTAAAAAAATTACTACATAGTATTATATAAACTTTTATTGTCAATGGATCCACATTATGTTACAAGTTTGCTAAGCGTTAATTACACGTAATTAGGAAAGATTTAATTAGCACTTAGTCAGTTGATTGAAAACATATTTTCGTTACATATATATAAGTAAAATAATTAATTTAATTAGCATTTAGTCAATTGCCTAATTTTTTTTTCCAGTTTAATGGTTAGATATCTAGTTAATGACTGGATTTGACATCAATGATTCGATCTCTCACTACTACATTCTCCCTCCGTTTTTTATAGTTGATGTTTTAACATTTTCACACATATTAAGAAAGCTTCATTTATTTTATTTTTTCTAAACAAAATATGTTTTATCATAACTTCCAAAATAGTGTAACTAATCATAAATCAGCATACAGAATTCAAATAGTCAAAACACAAAAATCAAATTAAATTTTGCATAGAAATCCTAAAACATCAACTAAAATGAAAATAATTTTTTTTTCTAAAACATCAACTATAAAAAAACAGAATGAGTACTTTAGATTGAAAAAAGTATATTATATTGTAGATTTAAGATTATTAATCAGATATTGTTTATTTAATTGTTGAAAAAAAACATTTAGTCAACTTATTGACATGATATTAGGTTTAAAAAAAATAAAAAGATGTGATTTGTAACGATTATTGACGGTTTGAAAATAATATATACATATATAGATATTTAATTATTGATATATAATAAAACTTTAGCATCTTATATTATAGATCTAGTTGGTAACAACCTTTTTTCTTTTTTTATAACCACCATATTCGTCTTTTACTCTGATTGATAATTTTAAAATGATTTGGCCAATGAAAACCATTTATAAGTAACATGTAAGTAAAATGTTCGACCAAAAAAAAACATATTAGTAAAATGTTCCTATCTGTTTGTCTAGAACATAAATTATCATAAAAACTAAATATAAGTATACAAAATATAATAGAGATTTTACGAAAAATATAATAGTTAAGTTATTGAATAACATATATTTTTTGTTTAATTGCTAAATTACATTCTAACATTATAATAAATATATAAATAAATGAAACTTTAAATTACTATTTTTTTATCAACCGTACTCATTCTTTCCAATTACTAATGAGATTTACAAATTCTGATTTATAATCAAATTACTCCTACTGGAACTAGTGAGATTCAAAATTTCAAACTCACTACATGGTGCCAACTAAATCAGAGGTAAACCAATTTTAGATCAATAATATGTAGATAAGATTGATAAATAGAGTTTCACCAACAACAATATTAGAAAAATATATATTATCAAATAATTTCATATATATTTTTGCACTCTTCTTACTATAGTTATTTTGTATCAGATAATTTAATATAAAATAATTCGATACATACAATGGTGTTATTATGAGTTGAATAAGTTTTGACTATATATCAAAGTTTTATAAATAAAAACAACACCTGCATTATTGTACTACAATTATAAATGATATTATTCCAACAATTACTAATAAAATAACAAACACAGATGAAAGATAGATAGAACAAGTACTTGGCTTGTTTATAATCATTGACATTTTTTTTCGATTTTACTCATTCTTTTCTTATTATAAATGGAATCTACAAAAACCTGATTCATAGCTAACTTTTTTCCTTTTTTTGTATCTGGAAAGAATCGAACTCTCGTACCTAAAGAAAACTAGAGTGACATCTATTTTTGGACAACACGTCCTGAACATCAGTAACATTTTCTCTATGACTTATCATTTATGATTCTCATTTGTCTATTTTTAAAGAATATAAATGTACTTTCAATATATACAAAAAAAATTAATTAAAAATAAATAAATTCAATGACGTGGGATTTGTAAACTACTTTTCTCTGCAAGTAATTAAATTCCTTTTGACCACTGAAATTTAACAGCTCAAGTACTCTGAATATCTGCATTCAACGCTGAAAAGTTGATTGTTTCTTTTTCCTGATTTCCTCACTTCTCAAAAATAAAAATAAAAAATATTTTTTTTATCAATTATCCAAATTAATAAAATTACGAAAAAGCAATTATTTTTTGAATATTGGACCAAAACGTCATTAAAGAGATAAAAGTTAGTCGACAAAAGCTTTTCTACTACCTCGACTAAATTAAAATATTACATGTATTTAAAAGGTAGCCAATTGTTTTGGTCTCTTGATTTTTTTTATTTGGAAGATATTAAAAAGTAAATAGAAAACCAAATCTAACTCTATTTTTTATTTTTAGCAAAAAAATTACTCTCTTTTTATTACAACTAACGAAAGCAAAAAAAAAAACTAAAGCAAATCTAGCTTTGAAAGAATAAATAGTTTGATTAAGAAACATGTGGCTCTAATTATAGTAACATTAAGCCTCACCGAATTATAATTGAAACAATTTAGTTATAGATCGGAATTTGTCAATTCAATTTTTGTTTGAAAAAATAATAAAGTCCACAAAAAAAATCGCAAATAACTTTTGTGTTCAACTTGTTTATTGTATTGTTTTTTAATTTGATTTTAGATATATTAATGATGTTGACTATAAATTGTTTTGTCAATATTTAGATTAATGAAACGTAATTTATAATCAAACTCCTAATAATATTACGTTAGTCAAACATAATTTCCTATAACCAAACTTATTCAAGAAAAGTAACATCTTATTAGAAATACTTCCTCCAACTCTAAAATTCTATTAATTTATCATATTTATTAATATAGTAATGTAATTAAAAATCTAATTTAAAACCAAAACTATATTAATTTATAATGTATATTAATATAATAACACTCCTTCACTTGGCAAAAGCACTTTTCTGTTATATTGGTGGTTAAAAAAATGAGATATATATATATATATAATTTATAAAAAAATTTTAAAAATTATTTAATCAATTTCATTATTAGTGATAAAAATGAATAAATAGATAAGTACTATTATAATTTGTTTTAGAGAATTGACAATATTAAAATCTCAATTGAATTTTTAAAAGTTAACAAAAGAGGAATAAACAAGAGAGATAAACTAAGCCCAAGAGAAAAAAAACAAGAGAGAGAAAATAGAATTGTTCCTCTCAAAGTTTTTTTTTTTTTTTTTTTTTAACTTTGAGTCTCTGAGAAACCAAAGCTTCACTCTGATTCGCAGAGCGAATCCAAGAGACGACAGAGGAAACGCGAAGAACAGAAAAAGCTCAGATTTCCTCACAAAAAACCTTTTAATTATTTTATAATTCTCTTCTCTCTTAACCCAATCTCGTAAGTTCTTTCTTCCATTTTCGATTCGTTTCTCTGATTATTTTAATAATCTCTTCATTATCAACCAAACCTCTTTTGTTTTATATTTTTAAAGTTTTTTTTTTTTTTAATGAGCAGAAGGAATCATGAACAGATCAGGATCGAAGAATTAAGCTCGTTTTTTGAGTTTCCGGGTTTGATTTTTCTTCCCTTTTTTGGTGAAATTGGGTTAGAATCTGGAGATCTGGATCTTGAAAAAGCTGGGAAATGTTCGTGTTTGATGTCCTGATTTGATTAGAATCTACAATCTGAATCCATTTCTCATCTGGATTTTGAATGGTTTAGATTGACTTTTTTTTCTCGTTAATTTTGGGTTTTGGGATTGATCTGTTTTTCCCAACATCTAGAGATTGTAGTTTTTGAAGATATGTTGGAAGAACGATCACCTGATTCGTGTTTGAGTACAAGGGTTTTCTCAAGCTCTCGTCTTTCGGAATCAAACTGGTCTAAATCTTACATGTATCCAGAGGATGATGATGTATCTCAGAACAAGCTCGGTAATGGAAAACGAGCTTTGGAGGTTGTTGGTGAGATTAGACAGACCAAATCACTTAAGTTAATGGGGTTTTCGATTACGTATGATAGTGATTCATCTGACTATTCATTGAGTGGGGAGCAGCAAGCAGATGCTGCAAATGGTGATGGTGATGGTGATGGTTCATCATCGAGACAGGAGCAAGAACAATCTGATTCTAATGACAATGGTGGTGATTCATCGGATTCGCATTCTCTTATCAATGAGCTTGGTCGGGACACTTCAATTGACTGTTTGATTCGCTGCTCGAGGTCTGATTACGGTTCTATTGCTTCCTTGAACCGGAATTTCCGTTCTTTGGTTAAGAGTGGAGAGATTTATAGATTAAGGAGACAAAATGGGTTTGTGGAACATTGGGTATACTTCTCTTGTCAGCTCTTGGAATGGGTTGCGTTTGATCCTGTTGAGAGAAGATGGATGCAGTTGCCAACAATGCCTTCAAGTGTTACCTTCATGTGTGCGGATAAGGAGTCTCTAGCCGTTGGAACGGACTTGCTTGTCTTAGGAAAAGATGATTTTTCTTCTCATGTAATATACAGATACAGCCTTCTGACTAATTCTTGGTCTTCTGGTATGAAGATGAACTCTCCGCGGTGTTTGTTTGGATCTGCGAGTCTCGGAGAGATAGCTATATTCGCTGGTGGTTGTGATTCAAATGGAAAGATTCTTGATTTTGCAGAAATGTATAATTCTGAGCTTCAAACTTGGATATCTCTTCCAAGGATGAACAAACCGAGGAAGATGTGTTCGGGAGTTTTCATGGATGGAAAGTTCTATGTAATTGGAGGTATCGGTGGTGCTGATTCTAAAGTCTTGTCCTGCGGTGAAGAATATGATTTGGAGGCCAAGAAATGGACTCATATCCCTGACTTATCGCCTCCAAGAAGCCGTGCTGATCAAGCTGATATGTCACCAGCAGCAGAAGCACCTCCTCTTGTTGCAGTTGTAAATAACCAATTGTATGCTGCTGATCACGCTGATATGGAAGTGAGGAAGTATGATAAAGAGAATAAGAAATGGATAACTGTTGGAAGGTTGCCTGAAAGAGCTGGCTCGGTTAACGGATGGGGACTTGCTTTTCGAGCTTGCGGGGAGCGGTTAATCGTTATAGGTGGACCAAAGTACTCAGGAGGTGGGTTTATAGAGCTGAATTCATGGATTCCAAGCGACGGTGGTCCACCACAATGGACATTGCTTGACAGGAAACATTCTCCTAATTTCGTGTACAATTGTGCAGTGATGGGTTGCTGAAAGAACCCACATTCATAATACTCTCCATTTGATGACCCTCCAGATTCTTGTTGATGGGTTTAAAAGACTCCATTGAAGGTCTCAAGCTCCAACCTTTATGATTCTTCTTCTTCTTCGTCTTCCTTATTTGTTTCTCTTACAAAAAATTTCAATTTGAATACAATCATCTCTGTATTGTTAGAGACCAGACAAAGTCCCAAGAAGATTCCAAAAAAAAAGTTGAAACAGGTTATAATAAGTTCGTTAAAAGTTCAAAGCTGTTTTAGAGTTTATATTGTTGTGTGTGTTTCAATCAAATTTGTCTGAAAATTCTTATGTTTGTAGCCATCTTTTGGTCTTTGTTCATGGTTTTCTTTTCTTGGCTTTTAAGTTTAATTTTGTTTTGCTTTTACCTTTCTTTTTTTTATACAAGTCGAATTGATAGATTCATGCAAGTGACTTTTAGTCTAGTGGCTAGTGGTAAGTCTACTAAAGACAGACACATATGTATAACTAGGGATCGAGTCATATGGCATATAATGGACTGACGTCTGTAGCTCATATTGATATTGTCGTTGACAAAAAAAATCTATAGATTCATTTTACAACATTGGTTTCAAGTGTTTGTCATTTTTATGACGACAAAAAAAATGTGTCACTTTTGTTTTTTTTGTTGGGGTAAGGAGGGGCAAATGTTATGTCTTTATGGATGTGTCCTTTAAGATATCTCAATCTGTTGCTTCTAAGTTAAACTATTTTGTTAAGAATGTTTTTGGACTCTTCTTTTTAGATCTTTTAGCTTTTTGTTCTTTAGATTTTCTTATTTTGGTCTACAAATAAACGTAAATTCGTATTTATTTGTTACCTTTGATTAGTTAAATTGATTTTGTATAGAGTAGTTGGAAATTTCTTTGAAAAATATGATGTATACAATAGCCATTTTGGGCATTAAAGCTGGAATCGAAAAAAAAACCTATGTAAATAATTGAATGGTTATAATATTTTAGCATTTTCGGATATTGATTCAGTTTGATTTTTAATCGAGAATCGAAAGTAACCAAAACATAAACTAGTTCTACTAATTAATTAATTATTCATTTATTAATATTAATACTAGTTGATACTTTTGGTTGGAAGTAATCACTCAAAATCAAATCTATTGGTTATTTTGATCATATTTTTGAATATTTGGTTATTTTTATTACAAAATAACACTTTTTAACTTAACCGATTATATATTTATTAATCCATGAGATACTATGCATTCAACAAACTTACTAATAGAGATTATGTGAATCATGAACATTTAAAATGAAATAATTTGAAGAGTTGAATGAGGACATGAGGTATCATGTTGCGTAGATATAAGATAACCATGAATTATGCATATTATTTTATGTTAGTAATTAATTTATAATCAATTAAGATAATCTTTCAGAGTTTTTAAAATAAAATAGGTTATATTAGTCAATTTTTTCTAGAACTATTTTACTTTTTCTTAAGAATGACTAGGATGCTATCTACACTTGAAACGCAAGTTATTTAGTTTCTATGATATTTATATAGTCATAATTTATTTATATTTTTTGATTTTTCAATTTGCAGATACATTAATATGTTTGGCTCGATATTCAGGTTATCATATAATTTTTCGCAATAAATATGGATAATGTTGTGTATTATTTTAAAATTGGACATTTTTATATTTGTTTACAATTTGAGATTGTAGATGCGGTTATTGTTTGACTTCATTTTTGGTTTATCATATAATAAACTTTTCACTGTGCTACTTATGGAGTATTATAAATTTGGTATCATATTTGTAAGATCTATTTATTGTTTGGGCTCGGTTGACAAACTAAATAATTTAAACGAATAAATAATAACTTGTAAAGAAGATTGATTTGTTTATCAATGAGCGGATAGAATGTTAAAAGAGTAAAACATAAATTAAAATGAAACTAAACAAACACATAATTTCTAATGCTTCAGAAAACAAATACTTCGATAACTTGCTATCTGGATATGTTGTGAATTATAACAAATTTTGGTGCATACAAATTATGCCTAATATTGATTTGACCTTAGTAGATGAAATTATAAACAAATCTACGAATGGTTCAAACATTGTTTGTTTGATTCAAGTCAAAACTATTTAGGGCAAATGTTATGTGTTTATGGATGTGTCATGTTCGATATTTCAATCTGTTGCTTCCATGTTAACTATTTTCTTAAAAATGTTTTTGGACTTTTCTTTTTTATATCGTTTAGCTTTTTGGTTTTTTAGATTTTCTTATTTTGGTCTATAAACAAACTAAGTTTGTATTAATTTATTACATTTGATTAACTAACTTGATTTGTATAATAGGGTAAAATTTCTTTGAAAACATGCTGTACTATAAAAATCAGAATCCAAAACCAAACAAAAAACATGTATTTAGTTTTCGCTTCGGTTTGGTTTATCATCGAGAACCGAAAACCAAAATAGGAAAAAAAACTCATTTTTACTAATTAATTAATTATACCATATAAAATATTACTAAGAATCATAATATGCATTTTGGTTACAAATTGTTATTGAAAACCAAAATAGATCAGCTACTTTTGATCATATATTTTTGGGTGTTTTGATTACATAGGTATAAATAACCATTCGAAACTGAACCGATTAGAAACTAAAAATTATTTTGGATTTAATTCGGTTCATATTTTAAGTATCTATTCAGAACTAAAAGTTGAGACATGACCCATCACAATCCTTGTGAGAAAAATTGTTATTATTGTATTTAACACAATGTAGTTTTGACACAAATATAGATGACAAAAAATCATATAGTGAATTCAATTTACTTCTCAATTGAGCTACAATTTGAAACATAACATATATACTACATAAATATATAGAGAGAAGATTTAGTGGTTTTGCTTAATTATCTTATAATTTGAAATGGTGTATAGACATTCCAAAAAACAACAAACAATAAAATTTGTAAAAAAGGAAGATCAATTAAAGAAGAAATTGCCTAAGAGAGGAAACCAAGAGAAGATCAAAGAAAATCTCAGAGAAAAAAACAACTAAATCGTATGAAAAAGTGGTCTAAGAGAATCAAAATCTTCATTAGATTCATCTGAAGTTACAAAGCACTTGCAGGAAATGATGTTTTGAAGATGTTTGACACTTCAAGATATAAATGTTACCTAAAAAGCTTAGTTTTTCAATGTAATGTTTAATTGTTTCATACCTTACTCATTATCAATAATGTCAATCTCTACTTATTTATGTTTCTGTTTCAATCGACTTCCAATGTCAGCTTCTTCAAACATTCTCTACGTAAAAAACATGATGACTGCATTGGATTCCAAACCAATGGAAGATTTTGGATGTAATTTCAATAATCTTTCATCGACTTTGAAAAAACTTTTTTTATGTGAAAGAAGAAATTGTACCAAGTTAAGGTATAATTAATCAAAATGCTGAATGATTTAATTCAAAACATAAGTGTTTGTTTATGCTTCTTAGATTATTCATTGTTATTTATAGTGTGAGGAGAAATTTCACACATCTCACATGAAAAACTACAAACTATTGAGAAGATTGGAACATAAAAGTACAAATATAAGCAAAATCGAAGCTATTCTTTCTTTGATTCAATATTTATCAATAGGAATAAGAGTATATATTCGTAAGATTGACAAAATATGTCTCAAAATAAACAAATTACGTGATGATGAAGAAATTTGGTCACAAATGAAGAAGGTTTATTCTTTGTTTTTTTATTAATTGAGTCTTACTACGAGAATTTAGGATCATCATCACCATCATCATTTTAGATTGTTGATTTTAAGTTATAGCTTGAGGAGAAATTCTGTACATCATTCGCACATCTACATTTAACCTACATTCAAGCGTAGAAAAAATTCATAAATTTTGATTTTGATTTGACAAGTGTAAAACTTTTGTTTTGAACTCATGTTTTATAATAAAAAGGTGGAGATCTTGTGAAGTAAAACCAAATTTTCCAGAAAAAAGGTAACATCTTTCTTGAACTTTTGATATAAAATTTTAAATACATTAAACATAAAAATCTGAAATTGCTTGAGAGAATAGAAGGTCAAAAGGATATTAAAAACTTGAGAGAAGGCTGGTTCATAGATATATAAGCATTTCAATTAATAAAAAGACAAAACAACACCATTTGATGCAATCCATATGTATTTTGTATCTGCTATAAAAGCATTGGAACCTCTTTAGTAATAAATGAATCAGTTTGATGAAGCTTTGTGTTTATTTCTAAATTAGATATCACATTTTTGCTACTTAAACTCACATTCAGACAACTTTAAAAGTTTAAATTGGTTTTTCTAGTTGAAAAAAAGAAAAAGAAAAAATTATACTGATTTTGTGTTTTTAGATTGAAATTGTTTTTGTGAAGCTTGTGGATAATGATTGTAGTGGTTCGTTTGTAGCTTAACTGAAAAGTGTTTATTTTGATTTACATTTCTAAACTTTTAGTTCACTCGTAATAAACTATAATGAAAACATTGAACGTTATTTTAAGACCTATGCCTCCGAAATCCCGCCCTTGAGCTTGACGTGAAATGGTTCTCCATAGCCTACTTTCAAGATGGAGAAACAACAACTGCAGCTGGCGTTAATTTTGACAAAAGATTTGACAATAATTAGAAAGTTAATTTTCTGCTTTGCTTTTTTTTGTGTGGGTCCTAACTATTATAACTAAAATTCAAATTGTATGTTTAATATTTTTTTGTTTAATGGTTTTTTTTGGTATTGGTTTGTTTATTTAATACTTTTTTTTTATCATTGATTGTTTATTTCAGGCCACTTAAAATTTTATAGGACTGAGATTCGTGTCTCTACCTAGGAACGTTTTCTGAAAATTATCTCTTACTTAATTTTGAGTTGGCTTTTTCGACTTCATCTTTTAACTACACTGAGTTGAAGATTCACATACATGGAATTCATGACTCCACCATTTGAGTTGATTTCCACCTTTTCAGAAAATAAAAACCATAATTATAAAACCTGTTGGAAAAAGTAAGTTATATTTGACAATATAAATATATGTTTGATTCTAATATTTTGGTTGATTTTTATTATAATTTCTTATTTCAGATGCAGCAAAAAAGTAAGAAAAGGGTGTGTCTTTGCCAGCTGATACAATAGTAGATAAGATGTCAAAGCATTATTTTAAAAATGATTCTCCGTCTTCTCTCTTATTGATCACTAACAACGATGACTTCCTTACCAATATTGATGGTTTGAAGAAATGTAACTTCTAGGTGTTTGTTGCTTACACTATGAAAGCTTCACATATTTTAAAAAGAATTAAAAATATCTCCTAGAAGTTTAACCGCGTCTATGAAGGGAAAATAAGAAAAAACAATGGAAAGTGCAATTCTGTTCATGATGAGATACAATTTAAGGGCTTGGTGAAAGTACTCCTCTCTACTAAATGATAGAAAATATATATTAATTTTATCCTAAAATTTAAAACATAGTCTAAATGAAAATTTCTACCGTTTTAATATATAAGTTAGGACCATGTTATAAATTGTTTGAGAAAAACAGATTATATACAATTTTTTCTTATATCCAGGACCCTTATATTTGGTCTGGCCCACATAGTTAAGGCCCATTAATATGGTGTAGACCATATGCTTAAAGCCCATATATTTGGTCTGGCTCATATAATTAAGGCCCACACTGTATCATTCTCTCAGGGTTTAAGCTTCTTGTTCTTCTCTACCTTAGCAAGTTTGTATCAACGAAATTGGAAGCTTGAGCTAGAAGATGAATTCTCTTCATCGAGTTGTAAAATTGATCACTAGAACGACTACATCTCCAATTTCTTCAAGAATTTCACAAACGCGTTTGAATCTCCCGTTGATTTTTATGTCAACGAAATCTGGAAATGAAGAAGATAAATGGAACGATGCTTGGGAATCAGCTTGGTTACCAGATGATCTTACTGACAAGAGAAGAGCACCATGGGAAACAGATGTGAACTTCTCTTCGAAAGAATCGACGGCAACGATTGAAGAAATCGATGTAGAAGCAAAAGCGTTTGTTGAAGATATGAATGAGCATTGGAATGAGAGGAGAGGGAAGAGTGGGAAAGTGAAGAAGAGTGAAGAAGAGAAAGTTGTTGATGGAGAATCGCTTTATAATTTGGAGACTATGACTAAGGATTATAGATTGAAGAAGCAAAGAGTTCATGCTTCTTTGTGGGTTAAAGAGATTGAGAAAATGGAAGAAGCTAAATTGGGTGATTCAGGATCTGGTGGTGTTGATGATATCGATAGACTTCTCGATAGTTGTTCAGAGTAATGATTCCTCTTTTTCCTTTAATTGCAATTTCAATTAGGGTTAAGCTTTCACTTCACTAAGTCTGTGATTCAGCTAATTCCTGAAACCATTCTATGATTTGTTTGAGATTGCTCTGAGGATGATTTCTGGTGATTTGATTGAAGCTTTTCACTTACATGCTTATGAGTTTTAGCTAAGCTCTGATATATATTGTGATTTTGCTAAGCTCCAGCTTGTTGAGTTAGTGTGTTGAGGATTTTTGGATTAAGTTTATGTTAACTTTCACTTCACTAAGTCTGTGATTCAGCTAATCCCTAAAATAATTCTATGATTTGTTTAAGATTGCTCTGAGTACGGCTTCTGGTGATTTGATTGAAGCTTTTCACTTACATATGGATTTTAGCTAAGCTCTGATAGATTTTGTGATTTGCTGCCAAGCTCAAGCATGTCGAGTTAGTGTTTTGATGATTTTAAATCGAGTTTATGTTAACTTTCACTTCACTATGTCTGTGATTCAGCTAATCTCAAGAGTTCTGTGATTTGTTTGAGATTGATCTGAGGCTGATTTCTTGTGATCTGATCGAAGCTTTTCATTTGTATTGTATTTTAGCTTAAGCTGTGAAAAAGATTGTGTGATTATGCTAAGCTCAAGCTCTGAGGATGATTTCTGGTTGATTTTGATTACATACTTATGTTAGTATTTGATATCGTATTTTAGCTAAGCTCTGATAAAGACTGTGATATTGCTATGCTCAAGTATGTTGAGTAAAATGTATAAGATGCTGTTTTGAGGATTGGTGGTGATTTTGATCTTTGAATGGTTAAAACATTCAGGATATTCGACTCGGTAGATCATGATTTTGACAAATTGGAGGTTTCAAGTGGATCTGAATTAAAGAACAAGCCTGATGGTTGGGAATCAACAGCAAAGGAACAAGATGGAAATCTCTGGGAAATGTCACAAAGAGAAGAAGACATTCTTCTTCAAGAATTTGATCGTCGGATTGCCTTCTGCAAATTTCAGGTACCACAAGCACCCAAAATCTTAATCCATTGATCTTGACATCAAATCTATTTACATATAAGTCTGTTTACTTTCATATGATTGGTTTAGACATTATAGAGTTTGATCATCATGTTCTTAAACTTGGATTGTTGTGCAGATAGCGAGTTTTATAAAGCAACACATATTCAGTAGAAGAAGACCAATTGATGGATGGAGATACATGATTGAAGTGATTGGTCCAAATGCAAGAAAAGGCAAAGGAAGTGTTTCTAGGCTTCCAGCTTTATCAGATGTGTCTACTCAACCCTTTAAAGAAGAAACTGGTAATCTCACTCCTTTGAACCGTCGATAGAAAATAAATGGTTCAAATCGTGTTACAGTGTTTGTTAAATTGTTATAAAAGTATCTTTAAGTTCTTACTTAAAACTTTTTAAGGCCATGTTTCTTGCTTATCCATGCTGATAATGCCTTAAGAAGAGAGTCCTTAAAGGGTATATACTTAAAAATACCTGAAATATGCTACAATTGAGCTTGGGTAATGAAGTAATGGGCTTTAAAGAGAGTCCTTAAAGGGTTTATACTTGAAATATCTGAAATGGGCTACAATTGGGCTTGGCTACTTAAGTAATGGGCTTTATTTACGCTAAAATAATGAAAAAAATGGAGATGCGGGGTATCGATCCTCGTACCTCTCGCATGGGCTACAATTGGGCTTGGCTAATGAAGTAATGGGCTTTAATTACGCTAAAATGTCTAAAACGTGAAAAATGGAGATGCGGGGTATCGATCCCCGTACCTCTCGCATGCTAAGCGAGCGCTCTACCATCTGAGCTACATCCCCATTGATGTTAAGTACTAAACTTTTAAGTTTGACATATTAATTGTTTATCTGTATGTAACTTTAGCTACGAAGTTAAACTTGAGCAGAACTTGGGAGGCAAAGGGATCAGAGACAATGATTTCATCATCTTGAAACAATAAAAAAAAACTTTCAATCACTTAACTTCTGGTTTTCAATAGACAAGAGATGCAATTCAGACAATAAATTTCCAAATCTAATTCCTTCACATAGTTAAGTCTCTTACTAGCCAAGAACAGTAACTTCAGCTGTTTGGCTCATGGTCAGTTGAGATTAACCAGTACTTGTTGTGTGTTTAACCTTGAGCATCCAGTAGTGGTTCAGTTATGTCTCTTTTGGTATATATCCGCAGTGAATTGTGCTGTAAGCTTACCAAAAGTCTTGTCTTGGCTCATTCATCTTCCATGTTTCATCTCATTCCTAGAAGTAGAATGAGGAAAAAGGTACAAAAATGTAGAAAACTATCTTTACTTTGATCAATTAAGCAGGAGGTGGAGGAGGTGATGAATCTGTGCGATGGTGAAAAAGCTTAGTTAGTGCTCGACGCTCACAATCCTGAAATGAAACCAAGTTGCTCAATCAATCTCTACAACATTCTTATGATGTATAACTCCAATATGATTTATGTTGTTATGTAATGAAACAGTGATCAATCTCTTATATGCTTTTTGTTGTAGTTTACCTTAAACATGTTTAGGCGTAAGGGTCTGTCTGGATTCAGTCTCTGAAGTTTAAGGTACGTGTATGCAAAACTCAACTGATCTCGTGAAGTAAACCGATCAACTTCATTGAACCAAAGGCAGGTAAAGAGGTTTGACATTGGTGTATGAGCCCTTACAATAAAAGAACCTTCAGGTACATCTAGCACACAACAAGACATGACTCAAAAAACATTAGCAGACAAAACGAGTAAATGAGTATGCTGAGAGACAAGTTAATGATTGATAGACTACTCACAACTTGGAAGAGGAGGATTAGGATCTAAAGGGTCAAATTTCTTGAGTCCATCTGATCGATAGAACATAAACTGTTCATCAATGGCTGAGTGGTTGTATTTGTTTAGTCGTTTGTTCTGTAACACCTCATCCCAAACACAATGCCGGTCATAATGGTTTGAGATAGCGAATTCCGATTTTGTTCTCCATAAGAAGAAGTCAATTATAAGCATAGGATCTGTAGTGAGTCTCATCTTACTATCTATCCAAATTGAATACCTGAAATAGAAATGAAGATTGGTAAAAACGATTGAGTTACTGACTCAAATAAAAGAGCTTGAGTACTAGCCAACTAACCTCACCTAGAAGAAGGAAAAAGGCGGTGCGATAGAAATTTAGGAACCTTTCCAGTCTTTCTCATATCGGTATAAGGCAAATTGCTCACTACTACAGTCTTCCACAAACCAACAAATCCTTGTTTGTCTGGAACATGCCCTTCACTTGCAAGTTTCACTAATGTTTGCTCATCAAGGAACATCACAAAACAAACATTATGCTTCGAGAATTCACTGATCTGTATAAAACAAACAAGAAAATGAGAGCTATAGATAGATGACCCTAACAAATAGATAGTCACCTGATGTCCTAACCTGATGCATTAGCTTATATATCTACTAAAAGATAGAGTTTTAACCTTTTTGCTTGCAGGCCTCCTTAGGAAATCTGAGCTTCCAAAAATGCAAGAAGACACAGAGACTATACAGTTCTTCATGTAGGCTCTATCCATTTCGCTCAAATCAAATCCAGGACCTTGATGAAATCCATTTTCTCCTTTGACAAAACCACAGTGAATTGTCTGGTTAATTGCAGAGAAAGATCTCTCTCTTTCCTTGAGAGTTTGATGACCTCCAAACCTAGGCTTATCATTTGTCTCCATCTCAACAAAGCCTAACGAAAACCGAGTGAAATTTAAATAATCCTGAGGCTCAAGTATGTGATCAACAGATGGAGCCAATGGAACATCACAAGGTAAATCTGCAAAAACAAAAGAACTTCACCTTAACTCATCACCAAAAACTAACACTAGCATTGATAGATATTAATGGAGATATGATAGATACATACGCTTGTTTCTCTTCTTGCTTCCAGGTGGTTTTTCAATGTTGGATTTGTTTAATCCTATCACATCAATCTCTGATGAAATCAACATTTGATTTTTCATGTGAGCTGCATTTTGATCAGAAACAAGTTAGTACCATCAGCTTTTGCAGTAGCTTTCTACACAAATATTAAGACAAAGTAGCTTACGATTGTGCTCAAAATGAGGTAAAAACTCAGAACCTACATCAAATCCAAGAGTCGTTTCTCATTAATCTCCATGAGAAAACAAAAAAAAGAAAGACTTTTTGTTAATTTGAAGCTAACCATGAAAGAGTAGTTTATGGCCAGAGAAAATGCAAGAGAAGAAAATAAGAGATACGAAGAAGAAGAAGAAATGTGAGAGCTTCAATTTCACAATCCGACCAAACTTTTTTCCTCTTCGAAGAAGTAAAAATGAATGATCATTTTGACTAGATACATTCAGATATCTTCTCTCCGGTAACATTATCACCGACACTGCAAAAATTTCAGACCAATCAAAGATTTGCATGTCTGAGAACTTAAGAATCATTCAAAACCTGTATTTTTCAAAACAACAACCAAATTCATGAATAAAACCGGTGATTTCAAACAAAAATATGAAATTTGAGAAATATCCAGAAAAACTGAAAGTGTTTACAAAATCCAAGATGCAGATTTGGAAGTATCTCTCATGAAATGAAACTTTCTCGAATCAAAAACCGAGAAAACAACAGAATCGAAAGGTAAATAAACAAAAAAAACTATTACCTGATGCGAAGATCTCTAGCTCACCATGAATTCATGAAACTTTCTAGCGAGAGTGTATCTATTGTTGATGTGTATTTGTTTCTTTTATTACAGTGTTAATCACTTAATTAATAATGTCATTATTGAAATTATAAGTAATTAATTTCTCCGAAGACCAAGTAATGTTTTTTATAGATCCCACATCGGTAAGTTATGAATTGCTTCACTCTTGAGATGATGTATAAAAGAGAAGGTTGATGGACTATACAATTCATACCTTTCTCGGCCTTTTGGCTAAGATCAAGTGTAGTATCTGTTCTTATCAGTTTAATATCTGATATGTGGGCCATCGGCCCACACGATATTAACTCTATTTTTTAAGGGTGAAAGCCCATTAAGATAGCTTGCTATCTGGGCTTTCACGAGTCGCCCATGCGTTGCACTACTGCACGGGCCTGGCTCAACCCGCCATTGATTTAGTATAATGTTTGACAGCAATATCTTAAGCCCTTTCCGACTTCGGATTGGCCCAATATTGAAATCAGACACAATAAAACTAGGTCTAAATAAGCCCAACAAACTATGTCTAAGCAGGTCCAATGAAAAACTATGTCCAACATTATACTATGTCTTATGTAGGCCTAACATAAAACTATGTCTAGAGTAGGCCCAATGTAAAACTATGTCTAAAGTAGGCCCAATATAACAATATAAAACTGTCTAAAGTAGGCCCAACGTAATACTATGTCTAAAGTAGGCCCAATGAAACCTATGTCCAACATTGTACTATGTCTTATGTAGGTCCAACATAAAACTATGTCTAGAGTAGGCGCAATATAAAACTATGTCTAAAGTAGGCCCAATATAAAACTATGTCTAAAGTAGGCCCAACATAATACTACGTCTAAGCAGGCCCAATGAAACCTATGTCCAACATTAAACTATGTCTAAAGTAGACCCAACATAAAACTATGTTTAAAGCAGGCCTAATGTAAAACTATGTCGAGCATAAAGTAGGCCCAACATAAAACTATGTCTAAAGCAGGCCCAATGTAAAACTATGTCCATTGTAAGACTATGGCCAACGTAAAACTGTGTAAAACAAGACAAAAGAAAAGTTTTGGAAAATCACAAGAATTACACCACTACACTACACACTTTTTTTTGTATATTATTTTTGTCACCTAAAGCAACATATTATTAACAATAATCCGACGTTAATGAAATTACGAGGGAATAAAATGGTCTAAATAAATGAAATATATCTATAAAATGACATTTCTCAAACATAAAAAGTACAAATCTACAGTAATAAGCAACAACAAACTCAATGGTGAAAGAAATTGGAAGCTTTAGTTGGTGTGTGTGTGTGTATCTGACCATTTTTAACAAGCCTTTCATCAAAACCATCTCCACAAAAACTATGGAGCGAAGAAACCGGAACAAAAAATGACACGAGACAGATCAAACGAAATGACTCTACTATGAGTCTGTGACTAACCATACTTACATATGTTACAAACGAACACACATGTCCATATCTGATTTTAAGATTCCCATGCTTGGACCTGGACGAGTATTCAAGCCTGTGTTTCCACCATTTTATATCAATGAGGTCTGATTCTATTCTCTCATTCCCACCCAAGCTTCAGCATCTGATCGACCATCTTTAAGCTTAACTGCAAGGAATATACGAATTTTCTTCATCATAATGTACAGTGATAAAATCAGTGATTATTAGGGAGATTTGCTGGAGTATAATTATAACTAATGAATCTAGATCTAAGCACCCTTAAATGGTAAATGTACAATGAACTTACAGCTGGATCAGTGAATATTATCAACTGTTTATCTTCCGTGGAAACTAAGAGGTTTGTGTTGTCAACGTTCAAAGCGAGTGCGGTTATATCTTGTCCTTGACTAAGCTTTAGAACATGGAAGACCTACAAGAGAAGGATCTCAGGTTGTTTAGACCAGAAAATGACATCTGATCTCTTCACAGAGTTATAAGAGTTACCTGTAGTGTGTATAAGTTGAGGAAGCAAATTGAAGGAGATGGAACATCCAGTCTTTCAATTTCTTCGAAATCTTTTGATGTATTGTTACTACTCGAAAAATCTGAACATGAGTTTATCCCAATCAAGGCATTTTGGCTATCCATGGATATTTCCAGGCAACTTATGCTACAAGAGAAAGGAAGTTTTGCTTTGGCAATCAGAACTCCGTTAATGGTGAACACACTAACAGAATCCTGTGAACTACTCCATGCCATTATAACCCCATCAGATGAAATGCAGAGAGAATCAGCTGTCACACCAACTAATCGTCTGATCAGTCGTCCTTTTCTAATGGAATGCAGTAGAACATCTGAGGACTCAGAAGACGAAACAACGACTCCTTGATCTGAGCTGACACAACAAGATATTATTTCTCTTCGGTGGCCACGAAGCACTTGTATTGGCCCTTCAAGACGACACTTTTTGTTTGCCAATGTATTGGCCAGATTCTTGGTGCTTTCGGATGAAGGAACGCCAGAGCCAGTTGATGGCTCAGACACGCTTGTTCGTGATGTAAAAACCTTGTGAATCCTCCAAAGCAAAACGGTAGTGTCCCGTGAACCGGTCACAAGGAAGTTGTTATCTGGAGACAGAGCCAGACATGTAACAGGGGCACAGTGCCCAAAAGCTGTTTCCAGAGTTTTTGCTCCATCAGATGAGACTAGCTTGATACTATTATCCGCATGTCCACCTAATCAAACACATGATTTCCATAAATATATTACCAACAAAATTTGAGACAGTATAATTTCTTGATTATCACCTGTAATTATTTCCCCGTCACTTGTAATAGCAACAACGGACGAACTTCTGATTCCTGATGAGGCAAATGCCTGTGCTTGAGGATATTGCCAATCACCAGTGCCAGAACTAGCTGGACCCTTAAACATGCGCATAAATGATCCACTAGCCGAAGTTGCTGTTGCTTTCCCGTGATGAAAGAGGAAAGGAGTACCTTGGCCATCCGGGGTGTTCGGTTGCCACTTGTGCTGGGCAACACGAGCTGCTGGTACGTTCATGTCTACAATCACAACACTATCTGAAGATGCCTGAATAGCTGATGCCGGTAAGTTGCAGCGTTCCGGAGCTTGAACAGCATAAGGTTTTATTTCTTTTGGGTTTCGAAATATTGTCTGAAATTTTTTAAATGGAATTGTCATGATCCAGTGGCAAATTTAACATGAAGAAACATAGTACGTAAGATGTTTTTTGGTGATAATTTTGTTAGTAAATTCTCCTATACTCCTATAACATGCAGTAGAGAAGAAAACTATGTATCTAACCTTATATCACAGACCCTTGCAATAAGCCCTATTTATTTTGATAAAAGGTAGTTAAGGAACCTACTAACCTTCAATAATTCATCCTCAGAGAAATGATAATGTTTAAAAGTATTACCAAGACTGCAAATGTAAAACCAAATTGACACTTGCAATTACCTGCATATGTAAGACATCTTTCAGCGGCATTCTCTTCATGTGAGGAACAGTCAATAGCTGGGATGGCGTTTGTCCAAAATAAGCTATCTGGTCTTGTGTAGCACGTTGTTGTCCCTTCATCAAATAATCACAAGCAAGTCATGTCAGCATTTAATACTAACTGCAACTCCAGCAGTATAACAAAGTAATCTTACCGGGTCTGTGATTTTATCAATATCAACAGTTCCCTCGTAGGTAATGTAGAAGAAAACGTTATTTGCCATTATAGCTTCTTTGCCACGTTGCTTGTACCTATATGAAAAGTTATTTAAAAGTAGAAAATATTGTAATGGCTTACAAAGAATCTGTGCTGTGATTATTTTACTGAATAGTATGTAAAAGGACGAGACTAAGTTATGGAAAATTGCTGCATGTATTTTATAAGTTCAACGGAAAGAAAACCTACCCGAATATGAGATCAATCCATTCATGCAAATGTGCAGAAACATGCTCGCTCTCAAGAGCTTCTCGTTGCTTGTGTACAAAATCCACTGGGCTTTTGGCCCAAGAAGGAAGTTTTACAGCATCTGATAGATAAAGAACGGCATCAGATACTGGAAATTTCCACCATGCCAGGCATAAAATTTAGCTATGAAAAGGAAGAGAACCACAATACCAAGTTTTTCTCCCAATTGTGTAGTACCAAAGTCAATTGAATTTTCGTTGGTCAACACCTCAGGGAGGTAAAACAACTCTGGAACCTGTAACAAAACTTTCGGGGTAAATTATGGGTCGTCTTATATTGCAGAGAAAAAGGCAAATCGAATTAACTCATTTGATTCTTTAGGGAAACTAATACACACCAACTCTTTCACATCACTCATGTCTTCCAGAACTCCATTCCACGTGGCTGGAATGTCTGAAAACAGGCGGTCTGCATGATCAAATTTTCCACCTTGAAGTTGAATTGACAGGGTTGTGAAAGGTTCAACTCTAGCCAGATAATACAACACCTACACACAGATAGAAATGTAAACAATATCGAAAAGTGTACAAACTCCATATAGCTGCATCAAAAATAGTTTCTGTTTTTTGTCCACGATTCAGATTTCAGAGGAACACAACCATTAGGAATGACAGTAATTAAGGCAGGTTAATATAGAAGAGAACTTACTGATCCAGCACTTGAGTAATGCGAGCCATAATGAAATTTGGGAATGACTGGATCTTCAAAGCTAGAATATCGCTCTTGAAATTTTTTGAGCCGCTCCGGGTTCAAGGCACCAATTGGCTGAACATAAACAGACCCACATCACAAACAGATTTTCAAACCATCATATGCATGTCACCGCAATGTTGGGAAAGAAAAAAACTGCCAAGGATACCACCTTGGAAAGATCTCTGAAGGTAGATGGTTTTGAAAGGTCCAGATTTTCTGAACTGTTGTCAGAAATTATCCACGGGAAAACAGGATACTGCAAAGAATAAGATAACTATCAAGGACGAAATGGCATTTTCAAGATTGCCAGAAGAATGCTAAAGAACACAAGATCTACCTGAGTAATGTCATTGTAACTACGACCAGCTAACGTGTTTAGCTGCATTAAGTATTCGAAATTGCTGATCTGCAGATATTATCCATATGGGGATCTTTCTGTGTCAGATGTTTTTCTTGAATAAGGATAAAAAAAATGCATGATAAGTGTGAATGTGCAGTTTATTGGTACCTCCCATCTAGCCCAACGCTCCATTAACTGAGTTCTTCTCAAAAGCTGTTCCGGCCTCTAAAAAGGTAACAAAATATTTAAGTTTGCAGAACCAAACGGAAAGTAACTCAGTCTTGTCATATGCTTTATCACCCCTCCTCCCAATTGAAGAATAATATGGATCACGAGTAAATCAAAAGTTAAACAAAGAAGATAGTAAGGAGAAACAGAAACCTGAGTTGCAAGGTAAACATTGTTTAAGTGAGGAGGTCTTGCTTGAACGATAGCTCGATAAGCGTTTCTTCTTCCCTCAGTATTCTATGTTTAGCAAGAAATTGGGGAAAGTGATTACATCATGCAAAAACCTTACAAGGTTGGAAAGATAATAAGTAGGAAGAGTTTTAGATGCAAATACCCCAAAATCAAAGAAGAAATTTGAACGGTCAACCATAAAAAGTTCCAAGGCACTCCTTCTTAGGAGATATCTGAGAAAGAAATAAAAACAGAAATAGATCATCATTCATCAGTCAAATCCCTAACCGCAGGAGAATAAAATGAAACACAATTCATAAAGAAAGAGAAAAACTTTAACCAAAAAAGGAAATATTTTGCCCAAATGAGGACTAGATGGTGTTGGCTTTGTGGGCAATCAAAGTGTTTTTTTTTTTTTCAAATTTCATTTCAGGCTGCCTGGGGTGAAATACGTATAAGCCATTCTACATTCCTTTTAAAAGAAAATTCCATATCTTGATCATGAAAACATAAATGTTCTAACTTATACGCAAACAGATCATCTGAAAGATAACAAATTGAAGTCCTGATTCAATAGGTATAAACATTCCAGATTTTTAAATTTTCATATCTTGGTCAGAAAGTTCTAAATTATAAGCAAGTAGATTATCTGAAAGATAATAAAATGAATTGGCGAATAGAAATTCATGAGCTAAAGAGGTTCTGATGATGAACTTTTACCTCCGGCTATAAATTTGATGAAGAGAAGAGATTGGCCAACTACGATCCTTTTTTTGGTCACTTGATTGGGACCCATCTGATTGATCAGTCAATTTCTGGCTTTCTCTGTTGTCAAAGATAAAATTTATTCTTCGTGTTGTAATCTGAGAAGACACAGCAGTTATGATCAGCAGCCAATAATCCATACAAGGCATATTTCAGGTTTCTATAATGTCTACATGCCACAATTCTTGACTTCACTTCATCTAACTAATCTGCGTTGTTATTTTTATCTAATCTATTCTCTCTTTTCATGTTAGCTACTTGTGGAAAATCCAAAACATTCAGGTTGGTCAAACATACTTGAAAGGTTCCTTTCACAACCCTTAGCGGCCGGACCATAGATGTGGGAATCTCAAGAAGAATCCTTTCATCAAGTTCACTGGGAAGAAAGCCAGGTGATACTACTGAAGAATCTCGGACTCTTTCAAGGTCATTTGAAGGATGAAGATTACTAGTTCCTGCTGACATTCTGGATGCATGCTCACGTGACCCAGATATCCTCTCTTCATTTTCCATTCTATGTTCTTCACCATAGCCTTTGGCATCAAGGTGATCACCCTCTCCATGCTCATCATCTTCATACGCTATTTCCATTGATATTACTTCAGCAGAAAGAACAGGAGGATTTGATGAAGAACCCTTGCTACCATTATCAGTTTTGGTGTCTGTCTGATCATCATAGTTTGCTGCTGCCCCCAGATGATCAGTCCCAGAATAATTTCTCTTTATACACTGTCTCATCCTCGAAAAGCTTTCCATAGAATCAAGTTTCCAGAAAACCTGCATGTTAAATGATAACACATTACTGAAATAATTATCAACATGATCCAAAAATGAAAACACGAAAGACATGGCTTATACTCGTTCAGGACTGCATATCCCATCTCCAAAAGGCCCAAAAAAACATCTCAGCTCTGCCAAGTAACGAATTAGTTTCCGCCAACCACGGCTTCCCGAGCATAGGCGATTTGCTGCTATGATATCATCTTGCATACGTCTATCAATCTGATGAGAGGTTGAACCAATAAGTGGGGGTCAGTACATGTATCCTTCAAACAACAAGAAAGCTTTACATAGGTGGAATACAAACCTCTGATCTTTGCATGTTACGTGCTAAAGCAAAACTTGCAACAAGTACAGCGATAAATTTGTAAGACATAGCATTAAAATCTTTTCCATAAACTGATTTTGTATCCACTGGTTGGAGACATTCCATCCACGCCACTGCCATAGCTTCAGAAATATTCCATCTCTGTAAACGCTCCATGTCACCGATATTCCTCCGCTGCGCAGATGTAGCCATTGCAACAGCACTCAGACCTCTTCCTGAACCAATCTTTGCATTCCGTTCAAGATCCCGTGCAGCTGCCAAAGCTGCCGCTTTTGCAGCAGCTTTATCTCTTGGTCGAGGTGGTGCATTGTTGTTTGGAGGCTCCAACGGTTTCTGGAAGCTTGAAAAGGTCTGAAATTTGGCAGTCTTACGGTCAAGCATTGAAGAGTCTCGCCTAAGATGTGAAGGTGTAGGAGGTGGCGGCGCTTCCCCACCAGCTGCCCCGGCAGCTATCATCGCAAGAGCCATTGCTGCAGGTGGTGAAGCAAAAGCAGCAGCCCACTCCGGAGTAATCATAGAAAGAGCACCCTAAACAGACGAATTTGAATAGCTCAATTTAATAACTCAAATATCTTACATATATTGATCCTAATATAAACCTCAAGTGCTGGAATGGCATCGCAGCAACTAGAAAATGTAAACAACTTTAAGCTACCTCAACGGGGAGCGCATCAGCAGCCAAGGCACGATCATCAACGACAAGGGGATTCATACCATCAGCTGTGGCAAGTTCATGAATGCCAGCCAAAAGTGGTCGCCATCTCCGGAGAACTGCAATGAATGGTGGTAGAATAGCCTCTATATACTGCTTACGAAGTGGTCTTCTGTCTCTGCTGATAGCATGCCATACCTACACAGGAACAGAAAGTGAAGAAAAGAAACACACACGCAAAGGGCAGCATAAGATTTTCAATTTAAACACTAACGACAACATTCAGAGTAATATAGCGGAAAATAACAACTTTCCAATAGCAGCATGAAAATTTGATACCAAACCATCATTATGCATGCCAAATCTGATTTAGGGAACAACTAACCTCAGAATAGAGAACACATGCAGTAACCAGTACTCTCTGCCTCTTTGAATCCGATATTGGCATGTTTAGAATTGGAGAGAGCACACTGAGATAAGAAAAGAAAAAGAGAGTCAACCTTCTCCGGATAAACAGCAGAACCAGGCCAAATATCCATTGTTGAACTAAAAGATTAAGCGTTTGAAACAACGTTCATAAAGGCTGTACACATAATCCAACACAAAATAATTCCCTATGGAATGTAGGCATCATTTGAGTGACCAACAAGCGACTTACAGACAAAAATGAACTCAGAGCATCAGATTATGTCGGCACCATATTACCAGGGAGTGACAATACTAACACATAGTATCTAAGCAGATAGATACCTAATTGGCCATGGCGCGAGAAACAAGATGCGATTGAATTTACCTCCACAACAAAGCTGATCGGGATTGTCGCATAGACATCTGAGAGCCACTATCTAATGTAATTGAATTCCCTGAGGAGTGTTCAGAACTTAGATTCCTCATCAACATATTATCTTCGCCATAGTCTTCTTCCCTCATAGACAGAAGTACCATACGAAGCATGCATAAGAAAGGCTGATCACTGTCCAACAACTGGTAGAGGGCTGTCATCCCTCCCATCCCAGTACCAGATCCCCCACCTATTCCAAGGCCACCTCCGAGTCCAGACTCATCTAGCAGCAAAGCTTGAAGCATGGATACAGATTTTTTAACCAAGGGAAGTTCAATCCAGCTTCCATGAGCATCTTTTTCTAAAGTAGATTTCCAAGAGTCTGAACCACTGCCACCACCACCAAAAGAACTATTTTTAGAGGGAAAGCCAACACCATACCACAATCGACTCCTGTACTTCCAACCGTCAGCCAAATCCATCGCACAGCTGCCATATGAAACAAATGCAGATGAAACAGATTCATAAGGCTCAGCTGCAGCTGCAGCAGTAAGGCGTTCCATTACAACTGCAGATATCTGTCCGCTTGAATCAGCCATTGAAGCGAGTACCTAAAAGAAAAAGACAAAAAGTAAAACGACCTGAGTTTAGTAGGATAGAAAAAGATGATGTGTACGAGAATCACAAATAACGAAATTAATTGATATTGCAAATGCATGCTCGTAACAAAAGAACCGTCAACAGATCAAAAATGTAAGAAAATATAATGAGATTTAAAAGTTTGTTTCTTCAAAAGCACGCTAATACTTAGGCGTTTGTGATTGTTTTACACTTACATCTAAAGGAACCTTCCCAGAATCACTTGACAGTGAGGCGCGACTACTCGAAATCTCTGATGATTCTCCGATCGCTGTCAGTGTGCTTGTGCGATTTGTAACTGAAGAAACAAGAGAAAGAGGAGACGGGGAAGCATCAACTGGATTTGTTGCACGGGTCTGTTTGCTTTGTAACCGCAAATGATCTTCGACAAGCATCAAAATCACGATTGCATTTTCCACCAGAAATACAGAAAGCTGAGCAGCATTTTCTGCACCCGCCTTTGCATCTTTTGGTGCTAAACCCTCTGCAGCAACACCAGCAGCTGCTGCAGCAATAACTTGAGTCTGTTGGGGGAAAAAAACATTGTTCTATATTAGTAAAACAAGACATGCGAACACATACATGGTGGAAAGAATAATATGTGACTGCCAACAAAGCTTTACAGCATTCTTTTCTTGCAAGAAACCACCCTTGAATTTATCTATATTGTGATTCACTTTCCATCAAGGACGTCTATAGGCAATTAATAGCTCTCTGAAAAAGGACTTTCTTGGAAAGAAGTAGTTCGGTATCTATGGAACTATGGAAGGAATAACAGTATCATAATTTCATTTCCATCGATATATTATAAGACTAGGAAAAAAAAACGCAAGGAATACGGAGTTACCTGAGCCTGCAGTTCCCTGGCAGCAAAGTCTAGCAATCCACCAAAAAGTCTTCTTTTGAAAATTGGTAATGACTGCTCACGCCTTCAAGGAGTAGATGATAAAAAGTAATTGACAAGATTCTGGTATACTTCTCAAAGCATATATGATCAGCTAGTAAGATGACTCAAAACTAGCATAATTCAGGAAACTAAATAGATGACAGTTTAAAAGGCTGGAAAGAAAGAAAACTCACAAGGAAAAATAAAAATCATTCAGAAATGAGAAATGTGATGAAGAGGTACATGGAAATACCTAATTCTTTGCTCCCCAGTGCTAGAACCACCAACAATAGAAAGCCACTCTGCACAATGAATTGTAGCCTCGATATCCTATCAGAAGAAAATAGATGACGCTAGTAATAATTATTAAGGGAAAAACAACGTAGCTTGACGTTAAGACAGGTGTAAGCCAATAGACAGTTTGACAAAGATTTACCTTCCAACCATCCTTCTGCCGCATTGAATGTTCCAACATTATGATTAAGAAGTTGTGAATAAGATCTTCTACCTCAGAAAAATCTGCTAAAGCAGCCTGCTTCCCTGCATCCTTCTGTGAACACACAAAAATCAGTACAATTACAGAACTATTGGCACTTCTACAGCTTACTAGCTAAAATAATTGATTATGTACTCTTAAGTGTTGCACGCATGACTCAGTTCAGTTATAGTAAAACAATCACAAAGGAAAAGGTTTAGGTTTTCAGGTTGGATGATTACCTCGTAGTTAGAGATCAGTATCTCCAAGATCCACTCAGGCCACTCTTCCATTGTTGTCAGACTGCTTCTATTTTCTGGATGACTGCAAGCCAAGAAAAGAAGATCCTGACAAAAGAAAGAGCTCATTCAGAAAGTACATCGACAATAAAGGACAGTAGACAAGTGAATGCTCTAAAAAACAATCACAAAATAAAGCTCCAGACAACTAAATGACTAATCGAAGTTTTATTAGATTTCATGACAGTTGTTTGGCAACATCAATGCTCATAATGTTTACTAGGAGTACATTTATACTACGTCAGGGTTCAAAATATCTCAAGCACCTTTACAAGGACATTTGTTCCTTGACAGATCATTTCAACTATGACACATACCTGAAGTGCTTGGCTTTGTAGAGCCTTAGACGCAGATGGTAGAGACCGCAGGAGGACTAACAGAAGTTGGGAATGTTCAAAGCGATGACCTGAGTCATAAAAGTTAAGGCCATCTTCGGTTGAGGAAGCATTGATCTGCAAGAAAGCAAAATTATAACTTCACACCAAAATCTGAAAGAGCGATATGATTTAGACAAAATACATTGCTGATACATGATTGTGGACCGCACATAAGAATACCCGCAGAAAATCATGATGGTCAATATATGGAATGATAGAGTATTTCAGAGACTTGGATTTGAAACCAACTTTCATTAAGTTTCACATCTTTACAAATATTCAAAAAAAACAAATACAAGGTTTGAAGCGAAAAAAACCGTGCAGAAGCAACCCAACACTTTTTATGTATAGGTAAAGATATATAATTTCTCTCCTTTTCACCCAAATCATAGAAAGTAGTACCATGGAAATCAGATAAATATATACTTTTCAATCGCTTCGCTTAAGAAATAATTAAACAATGGAATAAAAAGAGCATGTCATACCGAGGCCCCAAGCAAAGTTGTATAGACGTTGTTAGTCATCAGCCTTTTTGGAGCAGCTTGAAATGCTTTCAGCAAAGCAAACAGAAGTAATGCGACTTTATCATCAAACATTGTTCCACCATTTTCATGTAGCCCACTAACCAGGATGTTACTTGTCACATCAGAACGGGTGCCCAAATCAAACGTTAGGTGCCCGCTAGAAATTAAAGCACCAATCAATCTGATGATCCCAACCATAACAGCATCACTATTGTCAACATTGTAAACGTTATTTCTTGCACTATCAGCACTTATCGAAAGACTTATACCACCAATTTCTGATACAGATGATATTCTGTCATCATTGACGGAATTGGAGATGGAAACTGAGTCAATATCACAAACCAAAGGTGAAAATCCATGCTCTTTTTCTTGTTGAGCTGACTCTGGTTCATCTAGAGACCCTACATTATCAACTTCGGGATTTTCATCAAGATTGGCATCCAACTGTTTAACTAAATCGGACCCGTCATTCTGACTCTTTTCACTTTGATTAGTCGATGACCTTGTTCCACTCTTAACCATAGCTAAAACATCATCCTCACCAATTTTAGCTTCTCTTTGCAGCAGAACAAGAAGTGTTTCTATACCGCCAGATGTGATAAATACTTCTGCAAACATCTGAGCTCTCGCAGCATTTGGCTGTACAAGCAACCTATAGATAAGGTGTAATACCCTTGCAACCTAAAATAGAAAAAAGGTTGAGCAGTGTCACATTTGTAAACTAATTTGGTAACTACCTTTTCTAACTACCAATATAAACAAATGTAATCTGATAGATAATTCTGTATTGACATGCCCCACATTTCACTATGCAACTATTATAAGATGGTTTTCCATATTCATGTATACATGTTCTGACTCTAAAACTATTTTATTAGACATAGTATAAACAAACTGCAAGGAATAATCTAAGATGCAAGAAATGGACTGCATAACTAAACTAGTGAAATGTTATTCAATATGAAACTAACCTAACATATTAGAAGTGAAACGCTCGTAATAATCTAAAAAGAAAAATTTCTCCATCAAAGATAAACCAATTTGGAATACGGAGTATACAAAAGCTGAAAAAACAAAACCTACGGTTGGCCACTAATTATTTTACCTAAGGCCCTAAGTTTTTACTTCGTATTTCGTTGTTGAATGAAAAAAAAAAATTGAAGGGGGAAAATTCTACGAAATGTTTTACCTGATTTGGCTGTGGACTGTCAATTATGAAACCAAGTAACCGGCGTAGGTCATCAGCAGCTATAGAAGAAGATGCAGCTCCCATAAGAAGTTCAATAATTACCAGAAGTTCATCAATTAGAGCATTGATTTCCCCCATTTGACGTGTATTCCCATCAAGAGGAAAAGTGGTCTCAGAATCCTTCTCAGAAATCATCCAATAGCATCTTCGACAGCCATCCAAAAGAAGCTGAATAGCTTCGGCATTCCTCATAGCTGTTGCTTCCGTGAAAACCATATCTTGAAGGGATGACAATAGCTTCTTTTGGAGTCCATAATTGCACAGGCCCCATATTTTCAAATCTAACAGAAGTGTACGAAAGAGCTGCACTTTAAGAACATGATTGATCTTCTGAGATTGGCAAAGCAAAACAATGGCAGCAACTAGTTCCTCTTCTCCTACTCCGTCATGCCTCTTATCAATGGATGCAAGTGAGTGTAGAAGATATCTAAGAATTCTAGCCAGAATCTCAGGTCCTTGAGTACGACACAACTCTTCATTATTCCCAGGATGTTGTATAGCAACTGACATAATTCTAAACACAGGTGCAGCAAGAGTAACTGTGGACCAAGACAACGGAAAATTTCCAGGACATGGTTCCAAGCTATCTTTATGCACATTGCTTACAGTCAAGGGAAGGAGGGACATGGGACCTCCATAAGCTAGGGCCCAGATGGACTCCACTGGCTTCGTTCTCGTTGCAACATGGACTTGTCCAAGGACCTCAGCTGGTCGCCTAAGAGCGCCTTAACCAAGAAAAGAAAACATACAAATTAAAGCAAAAGGATTTACTCAAAATACAGCAAAAAAATGGAAATGATTGATTCCCGTCTAGGAGAAATAAAGAAGAATTAAGATTGTACGGTCATGGAGAAGAAACAAAATGAAAGCAGAAATTCAGACGGGAAACGAAAATCATTGACAGGGAGAAAGAGCAAAATCAAAGTAGATGACAAATAAACTATGAGAATCTAATAAAACATATTAAAGCATACCAAAACGTTCTTGCAATTTGAAGGTGTTAATATCAAATATAATATGATCATAAAGTGTAAGAAAGAGGGAGTATATATATAGGCACCTGCTGCTCCAGAAAGTGAAGCATCTGGGCAAAACCGCCCACTTAGCAGACAAGGGTGGTAAAGCAGGTGGATATATCCTCCAATATCTGCATCCAACATAATACTTTCTTCTGCCCTATTACGTATGTGGTCATTCGTAGCTAACCAAGGAAGGCCTGCCCCATTGCCAAAACAAGGCAGAACATCCCCACCTCTAAAAGCCAAGCGCGCCATTCTATCCAGACCAATCGGTTCCTTAAATATGTAAACTGGTCCCATCTCTGCAAACAAAGGACATTGACGACGGCGACGTTGTAAACCTGCCATAGTTGGAGGAGGGTTTGTACCAATGCAACAGAAAGAGAGGGGCTTGGATATACGAGGAAAATCAAAAGGACGACTTTCGTACAAGGAACCATCAATATAGAGCCGTAATTCACTTTCTGCTTTCCCCATAAGTCCCTGCTTACAGCTATGCTCGAGGCCAATAAAATACCAACATTGGGGCTTGAAAGGATGAGTAAAATGCAGCGAAGACTTTCTTCCTTTCCCACCACAACTCTCGACCACAAGAAATTGAGCATGGAAGTATGCTTCTATTCCCTGATTATCAGCAGACAAAAAACTGAACAAACGTGGCATGTGAGCAGTACCCTCACCAGCAAGCGCACTTGCAGCTGCAGCAGCTGACATTGCGGATGTTTTCCCTGACTTTGCTGCTGCAGCAGCAGCAATTGCGGCTGCCGCAGTCGCTGCATTTAATGTGTCAGCAAATGATTCAATATAGATCCACGTTGCAAATGCGTAGCCATTGGTAAAGGGCCAACGACTTTCTCCAGGACCAAGTAAGCCAGAGCTTTCACCATCAAATTCAAAAGTGCAAGCAGGTCCCCTTGATTCCTTTCCACTCATTGCCTTCTCCAAAGCAAGCATCAAAGGACTTGACCATGCTGTTGTAAGCGCTGTTTTTATAACCTGAAGCCACCTATGTAAATCATCGACACTAAGGGAGTGTCCAGCTAAATGTTGAATGCAAAGTAGCAAAATAGTAGCAGCGCTCCATTTCATATCAACGTCCTTAGAAATTACCTCTTCCACTGATCGCAACAAAACTCCTAATAGCCCTGCCGTCGAACACATAGCTCTGTTTCTCGTGCATGATCGTAAAATTACAAGCAAACCCCGAGCCATGCGAGTCCTAGGAGACATGAAATCAACGGTATCACCTGAACCAGGAAGCCAGGGAATAAGCTCGCCAGAAACAATTGCAGCGCGAGAATTCAGCATGACACTAGGAGGGTTGCTATCTTCATCCTCTTCGTAACTCTCAACTCCGCCCATGGTGGCAATAAGTGAATCGATAACAAGGAAAGCAGTGGCCTCCGACTCCTCTCCAGATCCAAAACTTTCAATACCGCTTACAACATTCTTTAGTTTGTCTAAGCTTTCCGGCTTCCCCATGATAGCTGAATCCACTAAGTGCAATAGCTCTGGAGAAACATTTGGAACTGTAGCCTTTGGTTTCGACTTCTGCGGGGAATGAACTGGGGAATATCCAGATTCTGGACAGTGGAAAGAATCCATGCCAGTTTCGGACAGGGACTCCTGCATCGAATAAGTTGCCTCTCTCTCTGGTCCAGGGCTAGAAACGCGGTCACTTTGCACATCATCCATGGGCATCAAATCATACATCTCTTGAGTCCCAGATAACTGATAATCAACTCCTTCTGTACCACCAAATGAGGACCTCCCATGATCAGAATTTGATGTACCTCCGGGTTCCCTAATGTCACCCTGTGATTCATGCGCAGTCTTTTCCAGATCTCCCAGAGAAACTTGTTCAAAATCTTCATCCTTGAAAACTCTATCAGCTGAACTGTTTCCTTGCAAAACTGTATCATCCTTACCAATAAAACCGGTATTCCCCCTATCAAATGCCTCTATCTTATTCTCCACAGGATTAGTTATATCAGGCTGATCAGTAACATCCGGATGATGAATAGAAGCTTCTGCAAGCTTTCTTTCATCATCTTCTTCCATTTTATCAACTTATGAAGAATAAAGTCATTCACAGTCTCACCCTCCACCTAAACATTCAATTAAGTATTACTTTAGCTTGTCATACAAATGCATTTACACTGTTGGAGATGAGAACTAAAGTTGAAAACAAGGCACACTATGATTAGCCATAAAACGATATACTTACTTACATCTACTGAAGTAACCTATGCATCATGAAAACAAAGCAAACAAAATCGTGCAAACAACTATATGATCTTAGAGACAACATTTAATTAGAAGATCAGATCTTAGAGAAGATCCATTAAGAAAGATTTTCCAAATTCGTATTTGTCAAAAATGCATTCCGGGTTTATCAACGAGAACATGAACCCATTTGAGAACTGTGAATGAAAAACAAAATGCTCATAGAAATCAGTGCCGAAAGAGCACGGATCGAACCAGAGAGGTTTTCAGATATGAACCAATGAAAGTCGATCGGAAGAAGTCCAACAAATCTGGACGGAGAATCTATTCTTCCGGCGAACCTAGTAGACGGAGAATGTGGAAGACTCCGATGAAGTCGAAAGTGAAAGAGAAGTGAGACGATCGGAGAAAGAGTAGCGAAGAGAGGCGACTTGAGCGCGCGGGAGAGAGAAAGGAAGAGGAAGAAGAGAGAGAGATTGTGGTTTTTTACTGATTTAGGATTTAGCAATTTCGCTAATACAAAGTCATTAACACTAATTAAGTATTTTTATATTCAACTAATACAAATTTATGTCATTTTTTTGTTTAGATCAAAGTGATTTATTTCTAAATCTACCTGCTAAGTTACGTAATCTCTTTTCACCTAAAGGAAGAAGAAAATTAGTATTGGGCTTTATGATAAGCTAAAGAGATAACTGAGGCCCAATATTAATATGGATAAACCTGAGGCCCAATATAAATATGGATATAACTGAGGCCCAATATCGATGGTTCTTTTATATTTAGAATCACATGATCATGGTTTGAAATTTTTTAAGACAAATAGAAGAATGTATAACAATGGAGTTTCAAAGTCATTTTTTCAGCCATTTTTATGAAATTTTATTATTTATAAATTTCAAATTTTTGGATTTAGAGATTGAATTTTGATCAAAGTCTTGTAGATTATTGCCTTTTCAAAATCATTTTATGATATTATTTTGTAATTTATAGATTTTAAATTTTGAGCATAGAAATTGATTTTTGATGTCTTAAAATCATTTTTCACTTATTTTTGTGATTTATTTGTAGTTCACAGATTTTAAATTTTTAAGCTTAGAAACTGATTTTTGATTAAAGTCAGTAGACTATATTTTTGTGATATAGTTCAATCATTTTTTGTGATTTTTTTTTTGTAATTCAATGATTTCAAATTTTAGGGTTTAAAAAATATATTTTTGGAGCCAAGAACCATGTGTCGCATTTGGTTTTATTCTGATCTAACTAGGCACGAAATAAATAGTTCAAATCCTATCCACTATAGTTGGAATATTTAGGTTATGGATCATGTCTTGTTGAACAAAATCGATAGATTATTGCTTTCTCAAAATAATTTTTTAATCATATTTATGATTCTTTGGTGATTTGTAGATTATAAATTTATTGGCTTAAAATTTGTTTTGTCTTCTTAGTTAACAAAGGTCTTGTTGCTCTTCTTTCCTTTACATATTAACACTTAAATGATTTGATGTTTTCAATATTTTATATGAAAATAAATTATGCCTCAATTATTTTTCTATCTTGGAAAAATCTGATCTCTAGCAAAGATACAACACTTATCTTCCTTATGTTCTTGGTTTTATTCAATCCCATGCTATAATAGCTTTGATATCCAAGACCATTATATATTTTCACACAACAATGGGTAAAATTCAATTTATAGTTTAAAGTTCATTCCCTAAATCTTTTTTTAATTTACCAATTGTAATGGGAAGAGTCGAATCTCTAATGTCATAATTATTAGTTGGATCATCCTAACCACCAGACTTAAGAGAATTTGGTTCCAAAATACCAAAATGAACTCGTGCTCTCATCATCTCTTCCAAATCAATGTTCTAATATCTTTTTGTCATTTCTTTTCACACTTAAAAAGGTAATTTTTCATCATCCGGCTCGATCAAGAATTAACCAAACTAGATTCATAGATACAAAACATATGTATGGTCAACTTGATTTTATTTATGAAATTTCTTGGTGAAATCTAGGTTAGAACTAACTTATGTAGAAGGTTCAATGGAGTCCATAAGATTATTTGGGTAAATTCAATGTTTCCCTCATGAGTGGGCTAAAGAGACATGTATCTTCATTGCATTTATTGTCTTGGTAAGTTCTTTGGTTCTATTATATCTCACATCATGACAACTTTTCAACCAAACAACAAGGTTTTTGTCTACATTACTTTACATCTTAGACACACATGGCCTTTAAGATGATAGAATAAGGACCAAGATCTTAGATATGTTAGGTAAAATGACATTTTCAATGATTTAAGTTTCCTCATTAATAGCTTTCTCTGTCAAACTCTTGTAATCAAGACGAAACTCGTTTCTCTCTCTTGAGACTCCATCCAAAAAAGCAAAACTTTGTAGGGTCAATTTGTGAAATTTGTTTACTCATTTGCTGAATTTCAGATCTGTGTTTTTTATGTGAGCAAATATGACTATTCGTGGTAAAGAATAGTTCAGTTTTAGAAAACTTTGGTTCTTGCCGAGGACAGGTGGCCCAGTGGTAGTGGCCACTTTAGAAATCCTTAGACACCTGGGTTTGATTCTTCCCAGGTGTAAGGAGAAGGAAAATGAGAGTTTAGAGTTTGGGCTTTGGCTATGGATCAGACCTTGTCAATCCAACTATAGTAAAGTTGACAAAAAAAAAGCTTTGGTTCTTGGTTTGGTTCAATTCTTAACTAAAAACAAAACATAACAAAAACAACCGAAATTAATTTGTACTAAAAACTTTTGAATTACTTTTTCAAGTAATCACATTTTTCGGATTTTTGATTACTTTTGGTTACAAGTAACCAATCGAAACCAATCTAAAATTTTATTTCGGATCTAATTGTTTCTACATATTCGAAACTAAAACCGAATCATATTTTAGTAGATACCTATTGGTTACCACATTTCTAAAACTGAAACAACCAACCCGAACGGAATGCCCATATTGTTGACATTGTGATCAAGAACTCAACATGACATTTAAATTTTTTACAAATCTTTAGCATCAGTAGACCTTACAGATAAGGAGACTGAAATCATTTTCTTTTGTGCAGTCACTGACTATACAGAAGAGATGACTGTGTGTGAGTAGAGTTGTTACTGATCCTTCTTCGTGCTTCATAACTCTTAGGTTTAGTAGTCTCCATTGGAAATCTGGGAACATAACTCGGTTGTGTCTTGTTTCTTTTGTCTGAATCACCTGAAACTCTAACAGATTTATAACTTTTGCAGCTCAACAAAAGACCACTTCCTCCACTACTACTTGTTTTTCGTCTCTGTGGTGCTGAATTACCTGTATTAGGGATTCTAGGAATCTGAGAAGATCTGTTTCTTCTTACAGGACTTGTTGCACATTCTGACATAACAGAGAAATCTGCAGCACTTGCTGTAACTATACTCCACTCTACACTTACTTCACTTGGAGCATAACATGTAGGTGAAGCTGGATCACTTCCTTGCCTTGTAAGAAAAGGTTTTGGTTTCCCTGTAAGACTCTCAATCTCGAAAAGATCTGAACTTGTATCACTCCCTGTACTCTTTGTATCTTCTTCCACTGTTTTTGATTCCCATGAAGGCAATGTGAGTTTCTTCTGAACAACAATCTTCTTCTTCTTCTCAATATTCACAGGAGATCCAAACACTTCAAGAGACTTCCTCTGAGCTAATTCTTCTTTCTTCTGAATCTTAATAAGCTCTGTGTTCATATTTGCAGAAGGACTCATCTGATTTTTGATCTTCCTCACTGTGAAAACAGAGATATTCGGATCTGAGCTTCTCATAACTGAGATCTTCTCGTCAACATCTACTGAACTACCATCAGAACATGGACATTTACATTTCAATTTTGCGAGAAAACTCTTCTTCTGAATCTGACCACTACTGCTCTTCTTCTTCTCTCGCAAGGAACTGTTGCAGCGGTTCACTAATTTGTTCTGAAGCAACACACTCTGACTATTCCAGCTTGATTCAGATCGAACACTTGGAGTTCCAGTAGATTTCTTCACACTTTGCTTCGACTCAACAATTTTCTCAACTTCTGGATTTGTCAAAGACAAAGACAGAACACTAGAACTTTGGTCTGAATCCATGTCTCCATTAAAGTACTTTTCAGCTCCAAACACACCAATCTCTGGATCTTCAGAAACTTTCTTCTCATCAACAAGCTTCTCTTCTTTTGGATTGATGCTAATGCTTAGACTTTTGCTAGGTTCCATTAGCTTCTTAGTTGGTACAACAACTTCTTCCTTGCTGGTCAAGTAAGAAGAAGATGATGCAGAAGTAGAAGAGAAAGGAACAAAATAGATACTGTGACTGTTGTTATTCTTCATGAAATCAAAAGATGTCTTTGGAGTTGAAGAAGATGATGTTATAGTCACCATTTTTCTTACTTTTTTTTCTTGCTTGTGAAGTTGTGATGATTGGAATTTGAGGGTATAAATAAAGGAATTGAATGTGAAATATATATATATATATATATATATATATATTTGGTCAATATTGGGGGCACAACTGACCGGTCCATTAACCAAGTTCCTGCGTAATGCAAACGGCAGAACTTGGTTTGATACCTATTTTTCTTTTCTGTAGCTAAAGTGTTCCAATCTGATCAATGTGAGTGGGTTCCACTTTTATTCATTCGCCAGTTGTTATGGATTGAATTTTTTTCTCTTTTTTTTTGGATAAAGATATTGAATGATGAATATTCTAAATTAGTTGAGAGAATAATATAGAACCCGTGACCACAAAATTAACGAAAAAAAGAATTATAATTTCATGATATTAATTCGATTAGGACTTCATTATAGTGAGTGTTACTTACATTGGTGCTAATACTATTAATTACTCTTTTTTGCTTCTTTGTTTCAGAAAGCTTTATTCGATTAATAATTCGTATTTTATACGTAGAAGTTTAGCTTTTATACTATTAATTTATGCTTCACATGTAGATGGTAAATTCACTAAATAACTCATGATTAATAGGTCAATCAGTTATGACTTAGTGTTTGACAAAAAAAAAAATTACGCTTCACATGCTAAAAATTTGCTTAAAGAAAAAAGAATATGTACAATTTACTATTTAAACTATTGATATACGCTTCACATATAGATAGTAAGTTCACCGAAAAATTTGGTTAATAAGTCAGCTAATTGTGACCTAGTGTTCGACAAAAAAAAATACGCTTCGCATGCTAAAAATCTGCTTAAAGAAAAAAAAAAGTACATTTTACTAATTTAAACTATCAATATACGCTTCACATTATAATATTTTTTGTGGTACATCGTGACTATACAATTTTTTTTACTAATAGATACTGTATTTCATCTAGAACTTGATTTTAGAGAATCAAGTATCTCCACGTAAATGATATTATTTACCATTTAAGGATGGTTTTGAGTTATGATTGATAACAAAAAGTGAAGATCATTTATGCATCTCCTAATTTTTTTGTGACAGGATATTTTAAGCATGCCCTACAATATTTACTTGTATATCAATCGTAATTTTTTTTCTTTTTTAATACTTATAATTACATTCACACAACACTATAAGAAATTAAACTATTTTGTAGGTTTGTTTCCACCATGGTCATGGTCAGCATAATATAAATTTTTGTCTAATTAAAGCAAAACAAAAGTTTGATACTCCATAACTCATTGTAATAAACAGTTTTTAAGAGAATTACAAAATAACGTATTGATGGGCATCCAACACAGTACATTCTACACTGAAAGACATACATAACCACTACACTATATAAACATTAATGGATTTTGATGTTTTTAAATTAATGATATAATTTGACACATAAAACACAAACTTTACTAGTATTAGGTCAGAGTCGATAGTGGTTTTCATATGATACAAACTTACAAAGCAAACGTATTCATTTGTCTTATAATGACTTCAAAACAACAGTAGTTTTCACATAATAGTCTGCTGTCAAGTTGTCGGTTAAAAGACATGTTAGAATTGAGTTGACAATTGAATTTGGATTTACTTGGATTTTAATTTCTATTTTTTCGTTAATAACTAGCTTTCACATTGTATAAAATGAAAAAGATGTTGTTCCAAACGGATTTAACACAAAAAGCTCTAATAAGCTTTAATTAAAGTAGAGAGAAGATAGGTACAAATTCTTGATTTTGATTCAGAGAGATATAAAGAAATTGTTCGAGTAAAAAGTGATGGGGTGAAATTCTTATTATAAATTTTAAAGTGCTAAAAAGTCGACTTTTTTTGTCAACAATTAGATCAACAAGACCGGATCCATAGCCTAACACGCTCTAAAATCTCTTTTAATTGTAGTAGTGTAGTGGGGAGGAATCGAACCCTAGTATTTTGAGTCATTAGCTAGATCATCCTAACTATTAGATTGAAAATAACTCGGCAAAGTCAGATCCTTTTTTAGTTTGAAATAGATGTGTCATTCACTTAAGGAACAAAAATACAAAAAAAGGAAGCACGAGGGATGTACGTATTTTGTTGCATGGGGAGATATTGACAAAGACCATCGAGTTGTGTTTTCATTAAATAAAAATAAATTCCATTTTTAATAATTTATACTCATGAATCGTATCTTTCGATATAATACATGTCAAATAATGTGTAAAGTGGTGTCTATTATTATGGTTGAACATAATGAAATTTAATAAATACAAAACATAAATTCTATATATCTATCAATCAATAAGTTTTGTAATAAAGTTTATAAAATATGTTTATTAGCTGTTGAAAGTCGACTAATGAATGGTAGTATTTTAAGCTTGACCCTACTGTTTACGTGTTTGGTTCTCATCCTCAACACAAGCTTACTCTTATTAGTCCAATACAAAAAAGAAAAAAAAAACACTTAATTTTCCTATAAAATATTTCAGAAAAGAAAAAAATAATAATAACAGTTTCTTTTCTTTGATAATTCTAATGATCCGGATTTTTACTATCCGACTAATTTAGGATACATATTCTGCAGGGAATTGCTAGATATGTGAATTAGTACTAGACTGTAATATAATGTTTACTTGGCTAAAAATTTATAGTTAAAGTTTTTAGAAGAAGTCGAACACAATAACTCTAAAATTCTCACTCACTCCGTATGTAAAAAAATAAAATAGGATTCAAACTCATGTTAAATATAAATAATGTTTTGAACTTTTGAATGCTCTAAGAGTTATTGAAATCACATATATAATGAAAAAAATGATAATTTGAAAATATTAAAACTCATAGATTTAACTCAAAACTAAATTAGCTAAATAAGTGAAATGATCCATAGATTATATATTTCGCTTAATAAGTAAATCCATTTGGGATGTGAATATTAGAATACAAAACATTTTTGTTATTAAAGCATAAATGAACGATCCATTTTAGTCCAGTAGTTGATGGTAAGTCTACACCACCAAAAATCGAATCACACCACCTACAAGATTTATATAAGAATTTGGCTAATGGGGCGATCATTATGACCTAATATTAATATTATTTTTGAAAAAAGAAAATAAAAAATAAATGAACAATCCATTTTAAGCACATTATTAACCTAGAATGGCAAGTGACTTTTAGTCCAGTGGCAGGGGTAAGTCCACTAAATGGGAGGCGCACTTGCACATCTCAGGATCAAGTCCCACCGCCTGCACTATGCAGGAACTTGTCTACTGGGCCTGCCAGTTGTGGCCCAATATTGTTGATAAAAAAAATTAATAGAATGTATACTCTAATTAGCATTTGTACTTTACTAATTAGTAATTACTACTATTTCTTTTAATTTTCTTATACTGTTTTTTTTCCTGACTGGCCACTTAATTAAGAGGCTTTAAACCTAGTTGAAGAAAGTCTATATCACTAGGAGACTAGCCATTGGCTAGTGGCCTCTTTATTGCTATATTAACTCTATTGATACGGTTGTTTTAATCTGTCATCATTCAAAAGTTTAGGTTTCAAGTAATACTAAATGAACAATATTTTCACTCGCCTAGTGGTAGGTATAAAGTTCATAACCTAACCTATATCCGAAGAACCGAGCTTTAAAAATGTTGAATGGATCTTAAACCTTGATGATAATGAGATTGTGAATAGAGCTATAAAGAATAAAAAAGACTGACTTAAGTGAAACTGATTGTGAAGATTCTGAAACCAGAGAAAGTTATTAGTAAAGATAAATTATCGTTTTCGCAAAAAAAAAATCTAAACAAAACCAGAAACGAAATTATGTGAAGAGAAAACTTATAGAATGATATTGGAAAAAATCGCGTATGTTTTAGAGATTCACGAGGAAATAAGCTATTTTTAATGGGGATTTGGCTGATTCTACACTATCTTATTTATTAATTGGGCTTTACTATGAGAATTTAGGCCCATTAGTATCATAGAATTGCACGATCCCTTAACATCGATTCAACTGTTGCACCACTTTAATTGGTTATCAAATGTTCGTTCTGTTTTATAATATAAGTTGTTTTACTTGTACGTCGGTTAAGAAAAAATTTGCTTTTCGTATACATTAAAAAAATTCATCATTTTATTCATCACTTAAGTAAAGAATAAAAGAGATTGGGTAAAAAAATTGGAGTTCTAAGATAAAATTAGATTTTAGGAGTAAATTTCAAAAACATGAAAACTTTTGAGGGGCTTTTTGCAAAACTTGTCCATATTAAAAGCCCTACAACCTTGACTGCCTGAAGCCAAAGTTTTCACCGCAAAAATTTGAAAACTTTGTGGTCAGTGCCGATTCATACACGAACTCGTATGCCACATTTAAATCTGAATTTATTGATAAAAAATATGAATTTCATACATGAACTACTATTTTTCGGTCAAAACCAAAGTTGACCGTTAGCTCCGTTAGTCAACAGTTAAATATCCATTATGTTTCCGTTAGCTCACACGTGTATGGCTAAAAAACTGACACATTTACAGCTGAAAAAATTTAATTAAAATAAATTAAACTAAATTAAAATAAATTAAATTAATTTAAATATATTAAAATAAAGTAAAATAAATTAAAATTAATTAAAGTTAATTTAAATAAATTTAAATTAATTTAAATATATTAAAAATAAATTAAAATAAATTAAAATAAATTAAAATAAATTAAAATAAAATCAATTAAAGTACATTAAAATAAATTAAAATACACTAACATAAACTAAAATAAAGAAAAATAAAATAAAATAAATTGAATAAATTAAACGAAAGTAAAATAAATTGGTTGCCGAAAATATTTATGTAGGTGCTTTATCAAATCATTTCTTTCCGTATTACCATGCCTAAAATATTTGGTTTGTTGAAGATTTTTAGGGTTTATCATAAATTAAAATTTATGAATTAAAATTTTAGAGTTGATGATTTTTTGAAACATGTGGACTATTGCTCGAATAGGATTAAGCTCTAAGGTTAAAATCCAACTCGGAGAGTTTAAGAGAGAATATGGGTAAAGATTCTGTTTTTAAAGGTAGTGAAGAGTACGTTTTAAAGAGTACGGTATTTTCATTTCTTTGCTTGATGACGTGTTGACCGAGTTCTTTTCATTCTGATGAATTGTCGAGAATGAGCTCTTCTGAGTTAACATTGAGTAATCGAGACAAGTTCTTAGCTAATTTTGATGAGTTCATGAATGAGAGGTTTTAATCATTGATTGGTACTCATGGACCAAAGTAGGATCTCAGAAACACCTTCAACAATTACGATTGTAGCCAAGTTGTAATTATATTTGTAGTCGGACACGGTAAGTGTTTCATCAACTCTTTTATATAGATACTTCATTAATGAATTTAGTTTATGTTTATGTATTTCAATTTAAAATTAATTTATTCTAATGTGTTTTTATTTTTAATATATTTAAATTAATTTAAATTAATTTTAATTTATTTTAATTGATTTTAGTTTATTTTAATTTATTTTTAATATATTTAAAATTAATTTTAATTTACTTTAATTTATTCAATTTATTTTATTTTATTTTTCTATATTTTAGTTTATGTTAATATATTTTAATTTATTTTAATGTATTTTAATTGATTTTATTTTATTTTATCTTAATTTATTTTAGTTTATTTTATTTTATTTTTAATATATTTTAATTAATTTTAATTATTTTTAATATATTTTATTTAATTTTTATTTATTTTAATTTAATTTATTTTAATTTATTTTTTTCAACTGTATACGTGTCAGTTTTTTTGCCAGACACGTGTGAGCTAACGGAAACGATATTTAACTGTTGACTAACGGAGCTAACAGTCAACTTTGGTTTTGGCCGAAAAATAATAGTTCGTATATGAAATTTATATTTTTTATAAATAATTTCGTATTTAAGTTTGGCATACTAGGTGTATAAATCTGTACTCGTCACAAAGTTTGCTGAGTTTTGGCCGTTTTTCCCGCGATTCTTCACCTTCATCGTCTACTACATCTTCTTCTTCATCAGACTGATTCAGGGTTTTCTATAATTATGATGATCTGCAACGAGTGCCATAATGATACCTTTGATGAAGCGGACGATGGGTTTTTCTATTGCTCAGTATGCGGCGTTCAAGCCGAAGATATAATCCAAACCGGCGTCGATGCTGACGATTTGATCGGAGACGGCGGAGATCCTCGTAATGCAATATATAACCATAAGAATAGCCGTCGAGTACCACAACAAGTAACTCCTTCGCAAACTCGTTACACACAGGACACAATGCGTTACTCTCAATTTCGATCTCAGTTAGAGTCAGCGAGTGGGATTCGGAAATCTGGAATTGAGAATTTCGAGAAAGAGCCAATTGAACCGGAGGATTTTGGACTTGGGGGTTTGAGATATGAGGATTATTATGATGAAGCAAGAGATAGATATGTTAAATCGTTTTTGTTGATGATTACTTATCAGTGCGATGCATTGGTTGAGAAGTTCCATGTAACGCCTTTGATTATAGGTTTAGTTGCACCTCTCTGCTTACGCTATGTTGCTCTCTCAGGCGTTTATGATGATACTTGTGCTGATGATGCGATTAAGGCTTCCGAGCTTCCATCAAAAGATGGTACAAGAGTCTCTCTATTTGCTTCTTCAAAGATATGGTTTTTGCACTTCTGATTCTCACTCTTTTTTGGTGTTTGGCAGGAGAAGCAAAAGAAGCTAAGAGGCCTAGAACACACAAAGCTGAAATTCGTAACTTTTATGGTAAAAGGTTAGTGACAATATGGATTAATTTGCTTAAAAAGTCTCTGCCATTATCGAGCACTTTGGCTTTATCTTACCTTGCTTGTCACAAAGCTGGAGTACCTATTCTACCAACGGATATTGTAAGATGGGCACGTGAAGGAAAGCTTCCGTATTTATCTTGTTTTCTTAAGATTCGAGAGCAAATGGGAGAGCTCTCAGCTGCGTGTCCAGTGAAAACAAGCACAATTGCTAGGCCTGTTCAGGTTATTTCTGCTCAGGTGTTAGAAGCACGAGCTGCAGTGATTGCTGATAATATTGGTTTGCCTTTGCCTCCAGTGAATTTCTATGGCATTGCTTCAAACTATCTAAAGAGATTATGT
>OVBA01000027.1:0-139319 GCA_900406435.1 Lepidium aucheri | reverse complement strand
TCCCTTTTAGTGTTGTATTAAAATACATAATAACAATATACACTTATATTTTTGTGTCCTAAACATGTTTTAATGTCAAATAGACATCATTTCTATTTTATTGCCAAGAAGTTTAATAAAACTTCATATATTACGTAAATCAAAGGAGTAACCAATATTATATCTCAATTTTCCTGAAATATTAGGACAATTGAGGTCCCAAACCTCTTTGATCTTCATCATATGTCAGTGTAGGATGTCACTATGCAATTAGATAAAAATATCAAATTTTTAAAAATTATCTCCAAATCAGTGGGCTAACCCCTACGGAAATATCGAGTTTTCGATATATTTTTTATATAATGAAATTTGTCCCTTTTAGTGTTGTATTAAAATACATAATAACAATCTACACTTATATTTATGTGTCCTAAGCATGTTTTAATGTCACATAGGCATCGTTTCTATTTTATTTCCAAGAAATTTAATAAAACTTCATATATTACATAAATTAAAGGAGTAACCAATATTATATCTCAATTTTCTTAAAAGATTAGGACAATTGAGGTCCCAATATTATATACATTCACGATACAAAAAAACCTATATAATCTTTAATTTTAATTATTTAAATATAGTAGAGCAAGTTTGTATTTAATCCCATTGTTGAACAAGTTTAGTGGGCTTATAAAATTTTAATTTGTTGCAAGTGAAATTTAATGGGCCTGATTAGTGGATTTGGAGTAATGGGCCTGTACACATTAAGAAATGATAATTGTACTCAATGGGCTTAAATTCGACATACATAAAGCCCATATATAGATGATTGGATTTATAACTTCGATACACAAAGTACAAGAGTGAATCAGAGACATACACGTGTCATCCCACGTGTCAAAATCCTACTCGATCTCACGGACAAGAGAAAACGTCGCCGTTATCGATCCAACGGTAATCAGAATCAACGGTGGTTCCGTTATTAACGGAAGTTAAGTGAAGAAGACTCTTGATTTTATGAATACATTTATGGTTCCGGATGCGGTTTAGAACCGCTCTTTTGTTTAGCGTCTGCGTTTGCGTTTCAGATGATTTAAGATGTAGCTGCTTTGATACTTGTTCCTCTTTCAAACTCTCTTCTCTTTCTTCAGCTTGAACTCGTTTCGGAATCACAAACTCCATTTGCGTCTGCGTTTGCGTTTCAAACGTTTTTTAAAAATTTAACAAAGAAGATATTGTGAAGAAGTAATGAAACATATACTCGTGTGTTAATATATATAGAGAGAGAGTATAATAATAAATTGTATTATTTTTATTTTAGGAAAAATAAATAACATTGGGCTTGGATCCTGTTGGTTATGTGAAAACCGGTGGCTGATTTGGATTTTTCATTTAATTGTTTATTAGAAAGAGACAAAAACTATGTGCTTCGTCTACGTGCATTCTCTTTAAGCTTTGAATTATTTAATTTTATAGTGGCTTAATTGTATTTTTAAAATTTTTGTCATTGCTTCCGTAATGAGCCATAACGACACTATATTTTATTATTAACATATAATCTTAATTGTTTAATTACAACTACAAGTAACCAAACATAACTTAACCAATAGATGGTTGCTTTAGTTTAGTGGGAGACGATAAATCTACTAAGATAAGCGTACTTGCACATCTAGTAATTGAATTATACTATCTATATTATATAAAAATTTGACTAATGAACTTGTCAATTGTGGCATAATATTGATTAAAAATATAACTTAACCATAAAATATAATTATTTGTAAATAAATATACTAAACACTTGAAAAAATAATAAATTAAAAGTAACTAAATAATTGATTCCGGATAGTTATTTGTAACCAAACACCATAAGATATGTGTTAAAAATAGTTATTCTCGGTTCTTAGTTAAGAACCAAAAATCCGACAGTACTAATAGTCTGGAACAATTCAGTTATTTGATATAAATTGAAATTGAACAGAATACATTATCTATTTTCAGTTTAGTTTTTCGGTTCTGGTATTTAAGTTTAGAGCTTAGTCTAGAGTTTGTTCTATAGAAATTCGATTTTATATCGCAATTTGATTTTAAAAAGTCCGGTAATCACATATAATAGAGTTTGAGCTTTAGAATGTTTGAATCATATATCTCGACTTATGGATTCACTTATCAAAAGAACATTTTGATAATAGTTATGACACATAACTTATGTATCATACAATTAAATCTTACTTGGAATCTAACTTTATAAAACTTAGAAATAACATTAACACAAAAGATTTATAAAATAGTCATTCATAACATAACGTTGTAAACTTTTGAGCTTACATAGCAACAACTTGGTATCGACTTTTGGTAGTTCTAGTCATCAAATTACCACGAAAAACACGAACTTCAATCTCACAACATCTCCCATTACTTCCGACAATAAACTCAAACACACACTTATTGTTTGTCCTCAACTTATGGCTTTTACAAAAACGTACCCATAGTTCATACGAGAACTTAAGTCCTCTATCAATATCTCTTTGTTTAAACACTTCAACTTTCATTGGCCATTTCTTTCCATTTTCATCACAAATCTCAATATCTTCCTCCAATGTTATACCATTTGATTTCAGAAACGATGTTGGTAATTCCTAACAAAACGATAGAGATAGAGATTGATATCGGTTTAAGTAAACCGGTTCTTAACCAGAATCAGAAGAGTTTGTAGCTTACCAATCTATGCATTGAAGAGTAATTTATTGTCCTCACAAAATGTGGATTCTTTGGTTTATAAACCGGTTCTTCTTTAGATCCTTTGTGCTTCATCTCCGGTTTTTCTTCAAATCGTTTGTGACTCCTCTCCGGTTCTTCTTCAAATCTTTTGTGATTCGTCTCCGGAGTCCATGATTCATCAGATTGATCTACTTAACATCAAACGAACGATAAGTGTCTATGTGATATAAAATCAAAATTGGATAAAAATATATATGAGAAAATCACACATCGAGAATGTAGATGAGACTTCAGTACTATATATAAGATAAGAAAACTATTTATAAGATAAGGCCTCTCAACTCATTGTCGGTTTTGAGTTGGAAGCCATATAGTATCAGAGCAAGGTTTATTACCTTCACCAAAGTCAACTTTTCTCCGAGGAATTTTCCGGTATTCCGGTTCAATTTCGATTGAAACCAACTCCGGTTCATCTACAACCGGAACACTAGGAGGATCTCTCCCAACCGAAGCGTATTTCCGTTTCTGCATTACCTTATTGCCATAATCTTTCTTACGTTCCGGTTTGGTAACACAACGAACCGGTTGTTTCTGAACCGGTTTAATAACCGGTTCTTTCTGAAGTGAAACCCTAGATGTATCCATGGTCGTGACGACACTAAGATCTTTTTTACAGCCATCTTTAGCAAATATAGTAACGGAGAATCTCAAATCTCCATCGTAACTAAATACGAGAAAATCTCCAAACTCTAGAGAATGATCATTAACAAAACTAGCCCAACCTTTTTGGAACATAACACAAAATCTATCTTCTGTGTCTTCTGATTTTGTCTCCACAATCCATAACCGTCCGATCTCATCAACTAATAACGCTTCTTTAGGTAATGGTTTGTTTAATATGTCCATGAATGCTGGAGGAATCACCTACAGATTCAATTTTTGAGATTTTATTTTCCTATAAACATGAAATATTATTATAAAAATATAAGAAGAAAGTGTGATAGAGAAACATACCAGTTCGTGAGAACTATATTCAGGGAGAAATACTTTGAAAAATTCTAAGTCTTTTCCAGTTTCAATCATGATTTTCTATTGTAAGGCGTTTTGGAGAATAAGAAAAAGAAGATCTTATGAGAAAAGATGAGAGAATCTATCTTATGTGATGTTTCTAAAGTCTAACACAAGGTTAAAGAAGAAAACCCTTTGAAAGAGAAAGAGAGAATAAAAAAGGTAAAGACCTTCGAAGACTTAAGTCAAATCGATCGATTTATATTCTTGTTAAATTAACAAAACTTTTAGTCCAAATCTTTTTATCTAATTTACTGTTTCTGTTAAGATATTCTCGCTTATATTATCTATGGACTACCTTAATTAACAAATTTTGTGTAAAACAAATTAAACCAAAAGCGCAAGTCTCTTTTAGTCGAGTCGCATGCGATAAATCCACTAAATGGCACACGCACTTACACATTTAAGGATCGAGTTTTACTGCATATATTATATCCAATATTAAAAAAAAAAACAAAAAAGCTAGAATATTAGTACTATAATGTATTTTTGGTAATAAACATTAGAGTTATTATATTTACTCAATATGCTAAAAAAAGTTCATTAATGGTAAAAATATAAAATCACAAATCTAAATCTAAAGTTCAGAACTTCCGAGTGGTTACTAGCCAATAAGAATATTGATTCAGTGGAGGGTATTTGTCAGGGTACCAAGTCAATATCGAGGAATTTATTAGCCTTGCATTAAGCGATCTTATGGGGGATGCAGTGTCTTCTTTCTCTCCATATCTTAGAGGTGGAGTTAGGGACATATTGCTCTGATGTTTTGAAGATAGTGCCAGCTCAAGATGACCTATTTTGGCTACCTATTTAAATGATTTTTCAATACTTTAGAGTTTGTTTAAATCTTTCTCTATTCATGTAATCTCTCGCTCTCTGAATCACAAAGCTGATTTCCTTGCTCATAATTTTAGAAGACAACTGTATTTTTAAATTTTTTGTAACTTTGAGGATTCATCCTCCATTATTATAAATTTCTTGTTGACAAAACAAAAAAATTAAATCCTCAAACTAAACTATAATAGAGGCTTATTTAAATTTCATATATGAACAAAATTTGTGAATTATATAGCCTTCTCAAAATTAAATTTTTTTGAGAATGCTATAGCTCACAAATTTTGTTCAAATATAATTTTTAAGCCTAAAAATGTAAAATTTATAAATTACAAAAAAACAGAAAATGGAGTGAAATAATTATTTTGAGAAAGGATGTAGTCCATAAATTTTGATGATATGAATTTCTAAAACCCGAAATGTAAAGTCTACATATTACCCCAAAAAATAGAAAATTAAGTGAAATATAATTTTGAGAAGGTTATAGTTAGTAAAATTTGATCAAAAATGAACTTATTAGTCCAAAACAATTGAGTGAAAATTGATTTTAAGATTGTTATAGTTCACCAATTTTGATTAAAAAAATTTTTTTAAGCCAAATGTAAAATAAGAAAAAGTGACCAAAAATGTCAAATCTAAAAGGAAACAAAGGATAATTATGATACCTCTAGCTTGAACAGAGTTTCCCTAAGACAAAAGCCTCTTCACGAATCAGAAGTATTCAGATTTTCTTTTCACTTTGTGATAAATCCCTGAGAAGATGCATAAACCCTGTGAGTAAACCCAATAGAATGCTTGTCCATCTCTTCAGGACTTTACGTCATAGTTCTCGATTCCAGCAACAATGTCGTCGTTACAAGCCTCCAAAGTCGCCACCACCTCCTCCACCACCACCGGCGTTACCAAAACCGCCGAAGAAGCCTCAGAGCTTTACCTTCCACGACGTGACATGGGAGGATCCTTACAGTTGGATGTCTAAGCTGGATGATAAAGTGGCGATGCGTCATATGGATATCTATATGGAGCAAGAAGAAAAGTATACTGAAGCTGTATTAGCTGATACGGATCGGATTCAGACTAAGCTTCAATCTGAGATGGCTTCTCGCTTGTCTTTTGAGCTCTCCACGCCTCCTCTTCGTTGGGGACCTTGGTGGGTCAATTGAATTCAACAGCTTTTTGTGTTTATTTTTTGAAAGTTTCGTCCTTTTTGTGGAACTGGAAGTTGATTTGGTTGAATTGGTTGAAATAGGTTGTATTATAGACGGGTTGAAGAAGGGAAGCAGTATCCAGTATTTTGTAGGAGGCTAGCGAGCTTGCACGAGGAGTTCATATCTCATAAATCTCCTGCTGCAGGGTTTGATTATACATCTGGGAAAAGGATTGAGCAGAAGTTGCTTGATTACAATCAGGAAGCTGAAAGATTTGGAGGTATATACTTAAATTTGAGGCTCTTATTCTTTGATGACTCATAGAGCATTCAGCAATTTTGTGTCTGATTTATAGGTTATGCTTATGAAGAAATGTCAGAGCTATCCCCTGATCACAAATTTCTTGCATACACTATGTATGATAAAGACAATGACTACTTCAAGTTGTGTGTCAGAAACTTAAATTCTGGAGCTTTATGTAGTAAGCCTCAAGCAGATCGTGTCTCCAACATAGCATGGGCAAAAAAGGGGCAGGCTTTGCTTTATGTTGTGACTGATCAGAAAAAACGGCCTTTCAGGTTTCGAAGCATCAATTTTGTTTAATTGGTCAACTACATATTGCTTGTGTGAATCATTATATGTTCTTCTGTTATCAGAATTTACTGTAGCACGATCGGGTCAACTGAAGAAGATGTTTTGCTACATGAAGAACTTGAGGGCAATGTTCATGTTAACATAAGACATACAAAAGATTTCCACTTTGTGACTGTAAATACATTCTCTCCTTCATTTTCGAAGGTGAAATCTCCAAATTGATCTGTTTAAAAGCTCAAGTTTTTGTTGTTTTTTCTCTGTTGTAAACATAACAAGCACTATGTCTTATAGGTCTTTCTGATCAATGCAGCTGACCCATTTTCTGGTTTGACATTGGTTTGGGAACACAATGCTCCAGCACACTGCATTATCGAGCATCATCAGGGATTTCTTTATTTATTTTCAGATGCTTCCAAGGATGGTGGAACACTCGACCATCATTATCTTCTTCGAAGTCCTGTTCACTTCTCTTCCAGTCCAAGGATCTGGGAGGTTGGTTCGGCTGATACGGTATCTGTTTTTATCTACTAGTTAGTATTATCTCCAGTCTGATTTGCATGTGCTCATTTGTTATTTGCAGACAGTTTTCATGGACGACCCTGACTTAATCATAGAGGATGTTGATTTCTGCAAAACACATTTATCCCTCATTGTGAAGGAAAAGCAGAGCTTAAAGATTTGTGTGGTTGATCTACCTCTCAAAACAGAACGAGTAAAGTCTACACCACTTTGTTAGTTTACAGATTGATGCTAAGTCTACACCACTTTGTTACTTTACAGATTGATGCTCTGTGGCTAAATTTGACCATTCTTGTTTTCTTATAAACAGGTACCAGTTCATCTGAGAGATCTTAAACCTTGTTATCTTCCTCTTCCGAAGCACGTTTCCCAAATATTTCCTGGCACAAATTATGATTTCAATTCCACAACTATGCGGTTCACGATTTCTTCTCTTGTGGTAGAGAACAATTGCTCTTCATGTTTTATGGTCCGTTGTTAGATTATTTAGTTGCTAGTGTTTTTGATTTTCAAACACTTTTTCCCTGCAGATGCCTGATGCGGTGGTTGATTACGATCTATCAGGTGGAAAATGGAATATTGTACAGCAGCAAAACATGCTTCACGAAAGAACACGGGTTTTATATGGCACTGCAAACTCCACTGAGACGCCTAATATACCTTCAGGCACCAGAACTATCAGTTTTGATACTGAGGATACTACTGCCGACACTGACAACTTGTGGAATGACTTATCCGAGTTTTACACGTGTGATTACCATGAAGTCTCTTCTCATGACGGAGCCATGGTTCCTTTAACTATTGTATACTCAAGAGCTCAGAAAGAGGAGAACCGAAAACCTGGTCTGCTTCATGTTCATGGTGCTTATGGTGAAATACTTGATAAGAGATGGCGTAGTGAACTTAAAAGCCTCCTAGATCGTGGCTGGGTACTTGCATATGCAGACGTTAGGTCAGTCCCATCTTTCTCTTTTCTGTTCAAATACTTGGCTTTCAACAGCAAGAGGCTAAGGCTTCCTTCATGTATCCATTCTTCTCGGTTTTGTTTACAGAGGTGGAGGAGGGAAAGGAAAGAAGTGGCATCAAGATGGAAGAGGCGCAAAGAAACTGAACTCCATCAAAGATTACATTCAGTGTGCTAAGTTCCTTGTTGAGAACAACATAGTAGACGATAACAAGCTTGCTGGTTGGGGATACAGTGCAGGAGGACTCGTTGTTGCTTCAGCTATCAATCGTTGTCCTGATCTACTTCAAGCTGCGGTTTTAAAGGTAATCAACAAAGTTTAGTATAGATCTAACATATCTCGAGCATTGATTGATAAGGTAATCACCAATTGTCTCTTATATTTCAGGTTCCTTTTCTTGATCCAACTCATACTCTAATCCATCCAATACTACCCTTAACGGCAGAGGACTACGAAGAGTTTGGATATCCAGGAGATATCGATGACTTTCACGCGATACGTGAATATTCACCTTATGACAACATTCCTAAGGATGTTCTCTATCCAGCAGTTTTGGTCACTTCCTCATTCAATACTCGGTAAGTATCCATTCTCATTTAGTGATTTCTATTGATATTTGAGATCTAAGAGTGAGATTTTTTCTGTCATTGTTGTTAGATTTGGTGTATGGGAAGCTGCTAAATGGGTTGCAAGAGTTCGTGACAGTACCTTCCATGACCCGAAACGTCCAGTCTTACTAAACTTGACAACTGATATTGTTGAAGAAAATAGGTTTTTGCAGACTAAGGAATCTTCTTTAGAGATTGCGTTTCTCATAAAAATGATGGAATCTTCTTAAGATTTTTCCTTTAGTTCTAAAATTTGGCTATGAATTAATGAATTGTGCGACACAAAGAAAGAAGAGAGACAAACAGTTACAATATGCAGACAGCTGCAATCGTGTCTGAGATTGTCTCTCTCACATAACTTCCCAAAATCATACATGAGAATGTTCTCAGATTATAACAAATAAGTACAGTAAAGGAAGTGTAGGAAAAAATGTAATGTCTTTCAAGTTTCCGAAGTATCATCTTCTTCAATAACTGTTGGAAGTGTCCCTTGTTTAGCAAAACCTGGACTTAAGAACTTCGCCACGAAATTCCATAATCTGTAAACATCTTCAAAGTTTGTTAAGAACCCAAGAGAAGCTGTGACAACCTCAACTCTTATGAACCCGTTGTTTTTTCCATCAGAATCTACAGGTTTCCAAGAACTTGAATCTCCGCTTCGATTATCGATGATCTTTATGTGACTGAGGTAACCAATGCCTAAAGATATCCCTTCTCTTTCAGCTAGTTTCTGCACTATCTCAGGATGAACCATTCCACTTTTCAAGTCCCTGACATTGAATGCCACAGAAGAGCCACGCTCGTATTTGATCTTTGGACCGTAAATCTGAACGAGATTCTTCTGCTCTTCATCTGAATCTAATTTAGGCAACCTCAACTGGAGCAAAGATGTCACAAGCCAGTTGATGAGGTACCGGAGTCTTGAGGTAGTTTTGTTGAGACCTAACATGTTTACATGATCGATATGCCTGCAAACGATCTCTGGTTCTCTCTGATCATCATCCCATTCTACTTCGTTCGGTCCATTTTCTTCTTCATCTTCATCCCCAAGACTGATCACAGATGCCTCTCCATGATCTACCGATCTAAACGATACTCTTCGTTTACTGGGATGTTCTTCTTCGTTTACAAGAAGTCTCCCACCATTGTACTGACTCTTTTCCCTTCTTCCTAAAAGCCTAAATTCGCCTTCAGTTTCCCTTCTTATTGCACTCTCTTTGATTCCAGAGGTGGAACCATTCCCACTTGCAATGGCATTACTGCTCCCTCCTTCTTCTTCTTCTTCAATCTCAGTAACTCGCAAACGACGACTTGTGTCTATATGATTCATTGCAGGTTCTTTTTCTTCTGAGATTTCTTCACCCACTTCATGTGATACTGACTTAACAGCAGCATCGAAAGAGAGGACATGGCTCCCACCGTTACTGCCATTATAAACCTTTGACGCTGGTTTAGGCGAGATTCTTCGTTTGTGGTTTTGTGGAATCATTAAGGGGCTCTTTTGCTTGTTCAAGTGACTTGTATTATCAGAACCAGCAGGGCTCTGACCCAAATCAATCCAAAGTGAGCTATCCGTTGACTCATCTTCGCTGAAGACCGGACTCTTTATCAATTCACCCACTGAGATACTCTCAGCTTCCTCAAAGACAGTGCTTGTATTATCTCTCTCAGAACTAATTTCATGATCCATATCTGTCTCAAAGACATCCTGTACTTGAGCAGAAGTATATGCACCAGAGAACGCAGGTAATTGAGTTCCTACGGCTTTACTATCCCCATTAAGACTGATATCATTATCTTGAAATCCAGTCAAACCTTCCAAACCATCCATTGAGTCACTTAGATACAGAGGATACTCAGGGGTTATCTTCACAATTCCTGAACACGTTTTCCCGGATTGACTCTGCAAGCAGCTAATCACAGATTTCTTGATTAACAGACAACCAAACCCAGTTGGATCATACCCAAACACACGATAAAACGAAGTGATGATAAAATCTGGACGAAACAAAGACAACCCGAGCGAGTCCATGTCTTTAGGACCCAAAGCACCTGCATCAAGCAAGACATGCCAATTGTTTTGCTGAGCCAATGCCATCCATTGGTAAGAATATTTCGACCCTGTGACCCTTGATTGAACCGGGAACACAAACAAACCAGTCGCAGAATCCTTCTTCCTCTTCTTCTTACTCAAAATCTCCTTCTTAAGATCCATTGAACACAGCCTAAGCGTAGGCCATTTAAACCAAGCGCTACCAACCTTTGCACCTTTCTCCTTTGCACACTGACCCATCCAACTAACCGATTGGCTCTCATGATCAAACATAGTCAAAAGCTTCTTATTTGTGTGGAATGGATAAGACTCTGCAAGCAACTTGAACGCAGAGCCTCTACTAACAGTAAACACAAGACCATATTCATTCTCAGGGATGTTCAAGTAATCCATTATCCTAATCTTGATATCATGTTCAATAGATCCTTTCTCAGCACCACCATAAATAGCATGGTTACTTAGATTCGCACTAATCTCCGACAAACTAAAAGTGCAAGTGTCCCAGTAATGAACTGTTTGAAGATACGAGAACAACCCAAATCCACAGTAGTCAAGACATACCTTTGGCAACGTTAAGTGAAAATACTCATCATTCCTCAATTCATCAACTTTCTCTGAAGACTGATACTTTGGATACATCGTTAAAAACATGTTAAGTGCTTCTTCAAGCTCAGGTAAAGTTTCTTCAGATTCAAAAGCTTTTTGAGCTGCAATAGATGTAGCTCGCAAGAACTCACGTTGAGCGTTAAGTCTAGCAAGTGATCTAGACCGTCCAAGGCTTTGATCTTGAGGCTCATCTTCTTCTTCAATGTCTTGAGATTTAACAAGTAACCCATCTTCTGATGCTTGTTCAAGAGCTTCCCTAAGCTTAGATTCATGGAGTTTCCGTTGAGTTACATCTCGATTCCTGCTACTGCTACTTCCACTACTCTTCTTGTCCAAAACTAGAGCAGCAGCACAGTGATAAATTGGCTTCCAAAGTGAGATATGCATCAAATCCCTAATTTAGAATCAAAACAAAACCACATCAGAATCAGAAACCACTAATTAAAGTATCAAAAAATCAAAAGCTCCCTAATTTAAAAACCTCGAATCATAAGAAACTGAACCCAGAAACCAAAACCACCACTGAATTAGCTTCGATTCAAATCCCAGATCAAGTAATTAAGAAATTAAACTTGAGCAAAAAACAAAATAACCTAAAATCAAAAAGTCAAAACCTTTGTCATATTTTGAACAGACAAACAAAACACAAAAACCCAAATCCCAAAAACACAGAAGAATCAGATCCATCGAAACAGTTCTAATTGAAAAAGAAGAAAAGAAAAAAAACAAAATCTNAAAAAAAAAAAAAAAAAAAAAAAAAAGCTTCATTTTCTTCATCTCACTAACCTTGTTGCTTACCGTGAAGAGAATTTGAACTCCTTTCACATCAAAGTAACCATTAAAACCAAAAATCCAGAGAAAATTTCTGCTCTGATGATTATTTTTCCCTTAAACAAAGAAAAATAGACTAAAATGCCATTTGACTTTGTTTATAAATATCAATCAAATGAAAAAAGGCCTAATCTTTGCTGTTACTTGCTGTTCTAATTCCAAAATATTATTTTCTCCCTTTTTTTATATATAATCAATCAAACTCACACATCATATAATATAAGATTTTTTTGAATATTTTATAAATATCTTTTGGTTAATTTGTTTGATTATGGGACCCATAAAAACTCTCTTTTTCTTTACTGTTTTTTTCTCCATTGTTTGAAACTCTTCAATTGTTTTTAGCTGGCTCTATGCAACTAATTAAAGATACTCACTTTTCTTTTTCTTTTAATTTTATTTTTATTTTGTTAATTCTCTTCTTTACACCTCAAAAAACATATAAATTTCAAATCTTTGAATACTCTTTTTTTTGTATTTCTCTAATTGCAAATTTGGATCAAACAGTTTTGAAGAAGTATGTAATAAATATCACAAATTAACAGTTACAAATATATATATATATATAACAAATTAATATCCAACTCACACATTTATTGGTTGTAGTTATAACAGTACATTAGCTCATTAAAGGTTGCTAAAAATAAAATTTAATATAGTAGGTGATGTGGGGGCTCAACAATTGGGTAATTTATTATCTATAACTTTAACATCTGGATCCACACAAATTCAAAAATGTAATATAGTAGAATGACTTTTTAAAACTATAAATAAACTTGTCTTAAATTTAATAATTATAATTATCTTGTTATATTTTCATAATTTAGAAAGAGTAAATATTAAGTTTTTATATGAATACAGATATATGAGTGTTGGATTATTTTTTCGGTTTGGTGGTTTAGATGATCCATTTAATAATTTTGACAATAGGGATTTTGGAAATGTGTTTTTAATTTATGAATCAAGCCTTAACGGTTTAATAGTTGAAAAAAAAAAACAATTGTTAAAAAAGGATAAACGGTATGATTAGTATGGATTGTAGGTTTGAGTTTTTTCTTTTGTTGTAGTTTAAACGATATGTGTTTTGATTTTAGATTTTGTTTTTTTCTTTTTATTCATTAACTATAGGGAATACGATTGTATCAAGAATTGATTATTTTCAATGTTTAAAAAAAAATAAACCCTCTAAAACAATGGAAACAATCCCAAATCGGAATCAAAGACATGAGCATATTCCATTGTTAGAGAAACCTCGCTTGATGGTATCAAATCCAAAGTATTTACTTATGTAATGATTAGTCAACTATATATGTCAAAAAAATACATATTCACCCTTACTTTAAAATCATTTAATTTTGACTACTCAAACTTTTTCATAAAGTAGCTTTTTTCATAGACAACAAATTCTCGACGTTCCAAATTGTATTTTTTTTTTTAAATAATGAACACTAACTACCCGTCTATTAACCAAGTTTCTACAAATGGTAGAACTCGATTTTTGGATATATATAAGTGTATTTGTTTTTAGTGAACTTACCGCTTGCTACTAAACTAAAGACCATTTACAAATTATACTAATTATTATTACTTATATGTTTTTTTCTAAATTAAACAATTTTGATTCGTATTTACTATGTGCATAGTGTTATACATAAAAGACAAATCAAAAGAAAAAAACATATGAGAATAAGACATTCACTTCTCCGACCGTAAGACAAAACAATGGAAGTGGAGACACACGTCGTACCCAATTTCATGATTAGAGAAGTGATTTTATTTATTCTTTTGGTAATTATTCTATCCTTTTATTTTATTTTTGTGGTCTTGTAATTATTGTTTTTATTTTGATACCTTTTACTATTATGATGATGAGTAAGTTTTTCACTTTTGAAATGGGACACAGATCGTGGTTTTTAAAATGACCATGCATCAATAAAGCTATTTTCAGCTTTGGAACATTTTTTTTCATAATGAGATGTTTGGTGAAACATGCACAAACATAACATAAAATACCATATTATTAAACCCTTATAATAAAGATCGATTATTGCTTGTTATCTTTACACGATCTTGTCAGATTGCTTATCATTTCAATACAATTACATCACACATATATATATATATAATCCTAATATATGTTTATGTAAAGTATAGATATCGAATATTCACATTTAATGTAAAACATAATTAGTTCCTAATTACATAATATATATTTATGCAAATATGAATATTCGATATCTATACTTTATATAAACATATATTAAATCCAAGTCAATCTTAGTTATGATATGAATGAAGCATTTCCGTCACAAAAGGAAATGTAATAGTATGAAAACTTTCATATATTTGAAAAAAATTTGGGTTTAGGGTTTAAGATTCGTTCCAGTTAGTCAAAATATGCAATAACTTATGGATAAATGTATTAAAAATATTTAAATTTGTGCTCATTTTTGAAATAATTGAGAAAATCAAATTTAAAGGTTCATTGAAATAAAAGATAATAACTGAATCGACTAGTAAATTAGTAATATCATTGGCCAGGTCCGAAATATGTAGTTAAATGAACCAGTAAGTTTACTAGTTTTTTTCAACAAGTAACGATCGACAACAAGGCTCGATCTATAACCTAAATTTTCCAAGTAGAATATGATGGAATTCGAACCCACCACTTCATATGTAGCTAAATCAAATATTGTTTTCCTATTAGATGTTAAGAAAAAGAGAGAGAAAAAAAAAAGAAAGAAGATAATTAGCCTAACAATGCTAGTTTTGGGCCTCGTGAGGTGTGATTGTAAGCAATAATATGGGTCACACCATTTTCTAAACTTGGCTTGGGCCTATGGGCCAAACAACATAAAAGTCTTTAAACTTCAGGCCCATAAAGAGACTCATACACTCAGAGAAGAAAAGGACAAAAAGAATGGGATAAAGAGAGAGAATAAAAGCAGAATAGACCAGACGGTACAGAAGAAGGACGGCGTTGAAGCAGAAGACACGTAAACGAAACATAACTCTCACATGTCTCTCTCTCTCTCTCTCTCTGTGTAGCTCAAATGTTGGGTTTACTTTTGGTGTGAAAGCGAGTGAAGATTTGCATGCTTCTTCATTTCATTACCCGACCAATCTTCGTTTCCTGTCTCTTCACTTAACGAATCTCTTCTCTTTCTCCTTTTTGACCATAACATTTCCCACTCTTTCCTTTGAATATTCAGATTTTGTACAATTATTATTGTCATGGTTTCTTCATGCTATTGTCTATATCTCTTTTATTTGGTTATGAGGAGGTTTGGTTCGGGACCATGGGCCTTTAATCTGAGTCTGGATATACATCTCTTCGAAACTAGGAAGTCCAATATAAATATCTTGGTCAGGATTCGAATTCCGATGTAGGGTCGATCTGTGGCATAAGCCACATAAGCAATCGCTTAGGATCCTTATATATTAGGATTCAAATTTTTAAAAAATTTATAGAATTTTGTAGTAACTTAAGACCTTATATTTTATAACTTATAGAGTTTTGTAATATTTAGGCCCAATATTAGAGTTTCCATAATTTTTTAATAATTATGACCCAAAATTTTTAGAATTTATTAATGTTTATAGTAAGTAAGGTCAAAAATTCATCTTTACGTTATTATTTGTATGAGTTTAAGAAAGTTAGTTTAAATTATAGAATTTGATTATACAATCTCATCCTGCCTTCGACAAAATCTGTGAAACCTAGGTCACCGACAAAACCTTTGATACTGCCTCCCAATATTCATTTCGTGTCACAAGTATCGACATACTAATCTAAATCTATTATATATATATAAACTAATCTAAACAAATTTTTTTCTCTAAAAATAATAAATTAAAATAGTTACTATTATTAGAGAATATACGAAAAGAAATAAAAAAGTTTTAGTTTCCAGTGGGATATTCAATAACATCAGACTGACTCTGTTCGGATGACAGGAGACTTATTTCTACTTTTACCACCAGATTACAAATCGTGGTTACTTGTTAATAGCTAAAGAAAGTTGTCTTAATCTGCCTAAGACCACAAAACGTTACACTGATAATTAAATTGGCTTAATAAGATCCAATTTTCGAGTTTTAATGAATTAATGTAGTGTTTTTTGAGGTCCCAAAACGCATTAAAATTTTAACAGATATTCCATTAAGCAACTCTACTTAGTTAGCCATGACAATATAATGGTTGAATTATTGGGAACTGTTTTACATTGATAAGTTCATTAGTCTCTTACATTTGCCGCAGACACATATTTATGACTATCACACCTCGATTTTTTTCTCTAGTGAACAATTTGAATACATGCAATAAAAAATATTCAAATACCTAAAAATTACTTAAATATCTGAAAATATTTATGTATTCTAGTAATGTGTACCCATTCGAGTATCGGTTTGGATTCAGGTTTTACTATGTATTCACGAGTCCAACAAAAACAGACCCATCAAATATTTTTTTTAGTTTTGGAACTACCCAATAATCAAATACCCTACTAAAAATACTTAAATATGTGAAAACTACCTGAAATTACGGCATGTGATCCAGTTTGTTTGTCATAATCTACTTTTGTATTAGATAGTGAATTTAAATTTCACATAGTTTTAGTTAGAACAATTTATCTATAAATCGGATTTTATCGATCTAATTGTTGAAAAAATTAAGATTAAAAAAATACTCAAAATTATATATGTATTTAAGTAATTAGGTATTCATTCGGGTATCGGTTGGATTTCAAGTATTATCATATACCCACGAAAATCTAACCAAATAGATTCATCGAATATTTTTGGTTTTAGAAACTACTAAATACCCTAATTTCCGAATCGATTTCTGTTCAGATTTCAGATATCAGATTAATTCATAGCATTAAGCCAATAAAATGTGTAATAAATAGTGGATAGAGAGATTAGAGAATTGTGGTTTCTTCATAATTTCAAAACATAAAAACATTGAAAGAAGAGCCACCTACGTACAAATGAAGCATAGAGAGAGAGAAGAAACAAACAAAGCATATAATCTCTCTCTCTATGTTCACAATTATCCCAACACACTCTGTCAAAAAGCTTCACTCTCTTCTCCTTCCCCATCTCTCTCTCTTCTCCATAAAAAGAGACTTACCCTCTTCAAAATTTCCAACCTTTAACACTCCAAACCTTCAAAAAACTCAAACTTTTCAATATGCCTACTGAAACCACCGCAACACGTCGTACACCAAAGCTTCCTCACGGCGGAGCAGTTCCTATTCCGGCTGATCAACAAGAACAACTTCCTTGTCCTCGTTGTGACTCAACCAACACTAAGTTCTGTTACTACAACAACTACAATTTCTCTCAACCTCGTCATTTCTGTAAGTCTTGTCGTCGATACTGGACTCAAGGAGGTACTCTTCGTGACATACCTGTCGGTGGTGTTTCTCGTAAAAGCTCTAAACGTTCCCGGACTTGTTCCTCCGCCGCTAATATCACCACCGTTGGAAGCCGGAACTTACCGTTACAAGCTACGCCTGTTCTTTTCCCTCAGAGCTCCAATATCACGTCGGGGAAGGCAACTACGTCGTCTTTCTCCGGTGGTTTCACCTCCTTGCTGAACTACAACGGTGGCGTTAACAGAAATGGGCCTGGTGGTGGGTTTAATGGGCCGGATGGGTTTGGGCTTGGGCTTGGTCATGGTTCGTATTTTGATGACGCTCGGTTTGGTCAAGGAATAACTGTCTGGCCGTTTTCCACTGTCGCTAGTGATGCTACAACTACTACAAGCCACGTGGCAGCTATACCGAACACGTGGCAGTTTGATGGTCCAGAAGGCAAAGTCGGGTTCGTGTATGGAGACTACTTAGCCTGAGAGTGAGAGATAATCTAATCAAAACAGAACCTCTTCCTCAATCAGAGGGTTTCAACTTTCAATATCTCTTCTTCTTTTTTTTATTAGCTCCTAGTCTAACTTTCAGTTTTAGTGATCTCTAGTTGTGTCTTGGTTACTTGTGAACGAAACTACAAATCAGAGAATTACGTTCGTTTGAGTTTAGCTCTAATCAAAATCATTTCCAACTTTGAAAGAAAAAAACAACAATTCAAACAAGAGTTTAATATGTTATTATTATACATATATATATATATATATACACAGAAACTGCGACTAGGGAAGTGTTGATTGAAGTTAAGCCACAAGTAACAATCAAGCGTATATGTACTTAAAGTTGAGTGGATAATGGAACTAACTGAGCATTGATGGATGGCTACCACTGTGGAGAATTTTCTTAAGCATATCCATTCCAAAGGCAGAGTCCGAGGAGCTGAGACAAAGCTAAACCCAATCAACACATTGACAAATGACAACAGTTTTGCTATGTGAATAAGTGGGAGATTGATGTACCTTGGGATAGTAATTTCAAAGGGGCAATAGATTACACCATCGTTAATGGGAGGAACATGATCCTTCTTCTCATTCACAAATTTTATGATTTGGAATAAAACTTCTTGAAGGGTTTGTTCAAGCATTGTCCTACGAGAATTTCTCTCTTCAGATGGCTCTACAGTTTGGTTTAGAAACATGACAATCAGTTCCTACTTTTGTTGTTGTTTTTAGAGATGAGAGGAGGAAACTCATGAATCTTACCTCCAGGGTCGATAACTAGTTTAGAGTGGTGAGACTTGCCGATTGGGGACTTAGTGGGTTGAAGGACATTCAGATTGATGTACCATTGTTCCCAGTATAGCCGTTCGATTTTGTTGGTGAACCATGAAGGCTGTTTGCTTTTCACTTCGTAAAACGATAGACATATCTAGCAATGACGACGAAAAAACGAAGAGATAGATCATTTAACAACCAAGACAACGAAAAGGATTAAACACAGACAAAGGATTTATGATAAGCTACAACTCTATATGCTGCAGAAACGTTCACTCCTTGCTTAAGCAGGTATGAAATATGCAGTACACTTTCAATGGAAGTTTATCAATACACAATGAAGGAAATGGAAATCAACTATTTGTTATCTAAGATATACCTGACTTTTCTTATTCGGATGTTTCTCAATCCAGTTAATGAACTGCTCAATCTTCTCATCAATTTTCTTTTCAACGTCTATTTCACCGCATTGTACCTATGACATATTCGGCAAAAAGGAAGAACCCATCATACCAAAATCAAAGCATACTCACCATTTGGTTTAACTCGTAACCCTCTTATCTGCAGCAGCATAACAGAAGTACAGAGGAGATAATGAGATTTAAACTTACATATGTGATCTCGAAAAGCTCCAAATCAATATCTTTAGGACGGATAAGACCAAGCGCACGATGGAAGACAATGGTATGTAGAATGCCTACACAAAACTTACACGAAGTCAATAATAACCATAGAATTGACAAAGACAAAGACAACTCTACGGCCAAATCAGTAAAGAAGAAAGCCAGAGATTCAAACTTTTGCTGAAGCTAAGAAAACTTCAACAGAATATATATACACACACAGAAACGATCTACAAACATACAGTCAATTAAGGGATCTAAAGCCTAAGATCTTAAAATCGAAACATGAAATGATCCTTAAGATCCGATGTTGTTCCCATACCAAACCACGAAACTGGATACAGAAGCAAACTGTCGAAAACTTACAATGCAAAACTTCGCGTATCTCGAAGGATTCTACTTCCTGCGAGTATATACAAAAGCATCAAACAAATCGATACAAGATCTTACGCTATTGATTGAACAATTTACCAAACAAATCCAGAAATAGAAATACAACTTGATGACAACAAAGATTGAACTGATTTAAAGCAGATGAAGACGAAGAAATTTTTTACCAGTTCCTTTAGCTGACAAACTTCGCAATTCATATTCACCGAAGCAAAACTCGAGTACGAGAGTTTCAGATTTCTCTATGATTTCTGATCGTTGTTGAATTTTGAAAGAAACTAAATCCCCTTTTTCTCTCGCGTCTATTGATTTCGGCAAATCCGTATATTTGGACAAACTTTCAAAAAGCTTTTCTTCCAAAAATGATCTCATATTGGGCTTAATTAGGCCCATTTTCTATGTAGAGTATAATAATTAAGCCCAAATAGCATATAAGCCCATCTACTCACTGATGCATCATCAATGGTGATTATAGGTAGCAGGAACAGGGAACCAAAATATTAAACCGAACTGAACCAAAAACACATATTCAATTTGGTTTCGGTTCCCCATTTGAATTTAATATTTAGGTAATTTTTTTTGGTTTAATTTTTATAACAACTGAACAAATAAGGAGCGAGAATAATTTTTATTAAAAACATATAAAAATATATTGGTTATTTTTGTTACAAAATAATTACACTTTTGGGTTTTTAGTTACAAGTAATTATTTGAAACCAAACCAGTAAGATTTTGAATCTAATTTGGTTTTACTTGAAACCGAAACCGAATTAAATGGTACTAGATTTTCAAAACTTAGAAAACAGAAAAAAAAAAAAAAAACAACCCCAACCAAACCACGAACCAGGGCTAAATGGTTACATGCATGATGCAACATTGGATACGGATTTTGGGATAACTCAAAGTCACTTTGATTTGAAAGAACATTTTTTTTGTTAACTAGCCTAATAACTTTTAGTTCCTCTTTAGAGGGTTCGATACATGATGTCTTGAAAATTTGTAAAATGACAATATCACTGGACCGCCACCTGTCCTCGACATTTAAATGAACACTTAAATAGAATTAATTGTACATGATATTATATTAAAAGTCCAATGTATAATCAATCTTTCACCAAATTGAATCGAAAAGCCTTTAAACAAATATTAACTAAAAGAAAGACTTGTCATGAAGAGAGAATCACTTTAAAAGTGTCGTCCAACAGCTTTGCCACAGAGAAGAACATTGTCAGGAGGATTATATTCATTAGCAAGACTCTGCACTGTGTTCCATACTTTGAGATAAAACTGTTGTCCTAAATATTGTCTTTCCCAAATTGCTGATCTCATATTCCACATTCCTTGATTGTCCAAAGAGACTAAGATTGCTGTCCATGATTCTGGATACACCTGCATTTATCCAAAACATTGTTCTAAGTCTGAAGAAACAAATCAAAGTTTCTGACATTTTTGTTCTGTTCTATTGATGTCTTGTACCTGAGTTGTGTGTCTGGTAAGAGCATCACCAAGATTGTATAGTGGTCTTTTTGCAGGTGTCCATTGTCCAGAACCAAATCTAGATACATAAGAGGGAAACAGTTAGGAAAGTTCTGACTTTGAGTTAAGCATGAAGGAAGCAGAAGACTCACCCTACGACCCAGAAGTCATAACCATCAAGATGCCAAGACTGCATTGATTTCTCATTGTTTTGAAATACGATTTCGAGGAAATCATGGTGAGAGGTTTGAACAACTGATGTTGCAACAGTTGCAGGAGAGTTCGAAGGGACGCTTTGAATGACGTTTGTGCTGAATACTCCAGCAATGTTGAAGTGATCAGCTAGTTTAAGAGGTGTTTCTGAGTTCACATAAGAGACTCCATTGACTGCATAGCGTTGCTTTCCGTTAATCAAAGGGGCTGAATTCGAAAACACAAATGACCTTGTTGTATTGATTTTTCCATAGTGGAATGATCCTTGAGGGTTTGGTCTAGCTGCATTTGCTGTTAAGTTCCACCTAAGATACCAAAGTAAACACCATTACTGATTCAATCCTTTGCATTGAACATTTCAACAGTAAGTGATTGTTTTTCTTACCTGAATGTTCTAGCTTGTCTCATGGACCAAACAAGCTCTCCATTTGGAGGATCTGGCATATCACCAGAAGCTGGGACACGAGAATTAGAATAACGCAACAGAGCTGTAACAGAAAGTTTGCTTCTAATGAACCGGGAGCTTGCAACGATGTAATAATCTTTAGGAGATTGGTTTAAGGTCACAAGAACTGATAGAGACTGGCCAACATGAACATCAAGAGAATCATATTCAGTTTGAATCACATGAGAGCCTTCAACTTCAACTACTTTCATGGTATGTCCTTGAATTCTGAAATTGAAAGTGCTTGATAAACCAACATTGGAGATTCTAAACATGTAAGTCTTCCCTGAAAGTAAATAAACCAGAAAGTAAGAAACAGAATGAACTCACTCAAAGAACCATTTCTGAGAAGCTGAGAAAGTCAGAAACTCTACCTTGATCACCAGTAAATGTTGTTTGAGTTTGTCCATTTATGAGAATGCCATCAGGAAATGGAAGAACACCACCAGAATCTAGACGTTGTTGAAGTGTTTTGTGGTTGCTTTTAAACCAATCACCAACAAGTAAAGTGAAATCTGCAGTAGGAAGAGGGTAAGGGATTGGTATTCCAGGTCTTGCATAGACATTGAGAGCTCCAAATCCACCAGCTGCTTTGTGAAAAGCAGTGGAAGGAAAGTAGTTATAAGTTCCAATCTGATCTTTGGTTTGGAATTTGTAAGTGAAGTTTGAATTTGGTGGGATTGGACAGTTTGTTCCCAATACACCATCTTGCCATGAATTCTTCCTCTGCTTAATCCCATTCCTAAACCATAAACACAGAAAAATATCAGTACAGATCGGTTTTTCGCCGAGTTGGTGGTTAGAATGATCTAGTTAACGATTCTAGCTAATGCAGCACTAATCTTCAGATGCCATATACAAGACACATTAATCAACTGGATTGATATATAAACAAACAGATGATTTATTCATTTGGAAGCATTAGAAGATGAGAGAAAGTCCAAATCTGAATCATATTAAAGTTACCAGGTTAAGAGAAAAGGCTGGTCAAGTTTATTGATAAGGTTGAGAATAATGTTGTCATTGGTAACAACATCAAGCTTTGGACCAGGAAACTGACCATTGATGAGAATGACCTAAACAAACAAACAAAAAACATTCATAAAGAGTTAAAAGAATGTCAGTCTATGAAACAAAAGTGAGATTCAGACTTTCCATATATAGAAACTGTTGTTTGTTGTTGTACCTGTTGAGGAACACCAAGAGGAGATATAATTCCATAAGTCACAGTCCAAGTGTAAAACTTGTAAGGACTTTCTGATTTCACTAGAACAAAACTGCTCAACAGAGCTAAAGTTAGAAGAAGAAGAAAAGACAAAGATGCTCTTGGTGCCATTTTCATGGCTGTTTCAATAGAATGATACAGGTAATAAGAGATTGAAGACAGCCTAAATGGGTTTGAGAAATGAAGGAACTTTATGAGAAATTGCAATTAGATAGCGAGAGTTATGGAGGACATAAGTAAGTGAGAGAAGAAAGAGACACAAAGGTGGTTCTAATCAATGACAGTGAAGATCTCGAGTCAGTTTTTTTTCTTTCTCTTTTGGTCAAATAAATTAAATTCAGCTCTTCATATAAATCAACTTCAACAACTTTGGCTATAAACACAAAAAATAAAGTTATTTGCAATTATTTTTATATCAAATTTGCAGTAAATCAGCAAAAGTGGCACAACTTTCAACAACACCGACGACTATGGCGGTGAGATAAATTAAAAAACAGATACTCTTTTCCAAAACTATATCACTAGAAACTTCGTTTATTTAGTGCAAAAAATAAGTTTTGGTTATGAAGGAAAGTGTTAAAAAGCAATAACCAATCAACGGCGATTAGTTAGGACAGACATTAACGTATAAACCAAAAGTTAATTATTGTCTTTAAACTCAAATTCTTTGCCTTTTCCTTTATTCGTTTTTCCAAAATTGAAATAATTCCCATTATAGCTTTTTATGTATTGTTTTCTGAGTAGCCGAATAATGAAAGCTAAGCTTTAGCTGGAAGCAATAATCATATTACCCAAAAACGCGTGAAACCATTCAATTTCGTTTTATCCACTTACCTCTTTGTTTTCACATTAAACAATTCAATCGTAATATGTTATCTCATATTAACGTGTTACCGGTTACAATATTAGAACTATTAGCGTTCTCCCTTACATTATGAACGAGAGAATCTGTTTTATAATTTAATCGACAAAGAATTATATGAAGCGAAAAAGATCAAAAAATAACTTAACCTTTTAACTTCATCATAAATTATCGGTTTTAGACCTTATAAGGATAAATTTAAAAGGTTAAGTTATCTTTTTCGATCTTTTTTGCTTTATGTAATCCCTTATCTATTGAACCATAAAACAGATTTTCTCGCTCGTAATGTAAGGAAAATTGGTAATAGTTATAATATTGTAACCGGTAAATGAGATAATATATTACTATTGAATTGAGAAAAAAACTACAAAAACTAGCTATGAACGTTCAAGTACTCGGTTCTGTTTGGTTTGATTTTTTAATTCATAACTTTTTTTTATTTATTGAATATTTTTTTGTTCTAGTTCAGTTTAGGTATAAAATTGAGAAACCATTCTATTATTTAGTCGGTTCAGTTTAGATTTAATTTCCATTCAGATACTTCGATCTAGTTTTTCTAAAAATAAAAAGTATCATAAAAGATCATAAATTAAATATTTTAATTTTGTTATAATTTTGATTCAAATTAATTTACAAATTTTAATTTATAATTACAATTTTTGATACTTTGATTATTAAGTTCTATAAAAATAATTACTTAAAGTATACTATAATTATATTTTGGTTTTTTCAGTTAACTGTTCGATTTGGTTTGTCCTCGATTTCAATTCTAGTTTGATTTCAGTTATCTAATTTAGAAATTGTTCCGTTATTTAACCGATTTAGTTCTGGTTATTATGTGTAAGATCTACAAAAACTATGAAAGTGAATATTTATGAGATTTGATTTGTTGACTTCAGTGAGCAATAATAAGAAACGAGTCAATCAAAGACGACAAAATAAAAAACCATATAATGTTTATTCATACGTACATACATTAAGTATAGCATAATAATTAAGCATGAAGAGAGAGTAGTTGATTAAGCATCATTGTTTAAGTTAATTAAAATATTAGAACCACTTATTTTTGATTATGTTTTCTTCTTGTATCTTAATTAAAATTTGGATTAATCTAGCAAAACTACAAGAGTCAACATGGTCTTACCTTATTCGAACATGTGGAAGCTCTCCCAAATAATGGAGCCTCACATGCTCTGTCTCTGTTCTTCTCACTTGTTTTTTTTACATTAATAACTAAAATTATACTCACATTATAACGCAAAATTTAATTATTTTTCAAATTTTATTAGGTTGTTGGACTCGTACTCATATTTTAGAAAATTACTTTTTAGATATTAATTCAATAACCTTAATCTAAATCAAAATTAATTTGTATTATATGAACCATCCGACAAAATACTAAAATGAGTTCTAAATCTATATAAACTAAGCGCGAACGTGAACCGAAACCAAAAAACCAAAGTTTAGCTTTTTAGAGTTTTTTTTATTATTATTGTTTTTAATTTTAAAATTTTTAAAAAAATACTTCTAAACCCGAAGTCAATCTATATCGAACTAAACTATATTCATAAAATAAAAATATCTGAGTAAGTCTTAAATAAAAAAGCTAAAATACCGAATTAGAAGAAGTAAATCCAAAAAATATCATAAATGGGTCTTAAATCTATGTATCTGAAAAACTAGGTCTAAACTTGAATCTGAACAGAATTAAGAACCGAATTTGTAACTAATATATATTTATAAAAAAAAAAATTTCTTTTTTTGTTTTTTAAAATATATATTAGTTTTATATTTTTATATATAAATATGTAATAAAATGCTTATTTTCAAGGTTTGCTACAAAATATGTTAATTTTATTTTAAAATTTATGACATGATCAAAATGAAACTAAAAAAAAAAAAACCATTTTATTTCTTGGGCCCATGAAAATTTAAGGCTTTGTTAGTAGGCCCATAGACATTCAAGGCTTTTGTTAGTGGGCCGCTTAAAAATGGAAATCCGTTTACACATAAGCATGTGCGAAGTACGAAAACACGCTCTACTAGACGCAAACGCAAACGTAGACGCAAACGCAAACACAAGTTCTGGTTGACTCTGTGTGAAGGGACTGTAGTAAGTCAACGACGAAGATAATGCTTTCTAATTAAGCAATGCTTGCTTTTGATTTCGTCTTTCTATAGCTTTCTATATTCGTCGAGATTCAGAGAGCTCTTCTTCTTAAACATACTTGAGATTCAGAGATTCTACTGAGTTTTTTTTTGCCTTCTCTGTTTTGCTGAAGAAAGGAAAGAAGAATGAGTGGTTGGGTTGATATGGGAGTAGGTTTAGTTGTAGAACCTTTGGTTGCTGCACTTTTGAGGTATTTAATTGCAGAGGCAAAGAAGATCAGAGAGTTTAAACCCTTGTTCATGGAGCTTGCATCAACAATGGAGAAATTGATTCCATTAATCAACCAGATAGACTCAGTCCATAAAAAGCTAGACTTTGGTGTTGGGGACTTAAAGGAGCTCAAGGAAACGATAAATAAAGCTAAGGAAATTGTTCTTAAGTGTCGAAAAGGCGTCCTGTGGTACAAAAGATCCTATCTTACAGCAAAAATTGAGGAAATCAATCAGGATATGAACAAGTTTGCTCAATTTGATCTACAGTTTCTTTTGCTTAGGAACCAGTTGTATACGATGGACAAAATACAACAAATTTTGGATTTGGTTGGTAGTTTGAGTAGGAGAGGAGACCATTCAAGTGTTCCTGTGCCTCCAGTTTTTATGGATCTTTGCTCAGCTCCAAAGCTTAATATGGTTACTGTTGGATTGGATTTGCCATTGATGCAGCTAAAGAGGAAGCTCCTTAGTGATTCTGTGGAAAGTCTTGTGGTGTCTGCTCCTCCTGGGTGTGGGAAGACCACATTGGTTACTCAGCTTTGTCATGATAAAGACATCAAAAGTAAGCTTCTATACACTTTGGTCTGAAGTTTCGATCTGAATTGTGTCTCTTGTTTCTCACATAGTTTCCATTTGGCAGGAGAATTCAATAATATTTTCTTTAGCGTTGTTTCAAGCACTCCTAATTTCAGGGCTATAGTACAAAAGTTACTCCAGCACAACGGTTATGAAGCACTTACATTTGATGATGATTCTCAAGCAGTAGCTGGCTTAAGAACTCTGGTGAAGAAATTCAAAGATAACTCAGAGAAAACTTTGTTGGTGTTGGATGATGTTTGGTTACAAGATGAGTCCTTGCTTCAGAAATTTCGAGTTACTTCACCAGATTTTAAGGTTTTGGTAACTTCTAGATTCGAGTTTCCAAGTTTTGGTTCCACTTATAATCAGAAACTATTGGAATATGAAGATGCCAAGGCCCTTCTCATCCACTGGGCTCCACGACCTCCACAGGCATCTCCATCTGAATATGAAGATCTTCTTAAACAAGTATAACTCTCATCTCTATGAACTACAAAGTTTAGCTTCAGTTGTCTGTTATAAATTCATCATATTATTTATCACATGGTGAGAATTGCAGATATTAAAACGTTGCAATGGATATCCAATCGTAATTGAAGTAGTTGGAGCTTCACTGAAACGACTTAGAACCTTATATTCATGGAAAGGCAAAGTGGAAAGCTGGTCTAAAGAAAAAACCATTATTGATAATCCTACAGTGATAGATTGTCTACAGCCTAGCTTCGAAGCCTTAGAACCCAATCTGAAAGAGTGTTTTTTGGACATGGGGTCATTTCTTGAGGACCAAAAGATACGTGCTTCTGTAATAATTGACATATGGGTGGAATTATACAGTGAGAGTAGTAACCTTTGCATGAGTTATCTTGAAGAGCTTGCCTCTCAGAATCTGCTTAAACTTGTTCCTCTTGGGTATGTTCTTCTCTGTCTCAACATTGTTTCTTTGAACATTCTTCTGTAGAGGAACTTATGTATTTACTTACCAGGAGTAATAATGAGCATGAAGATGGTTTCTACAATGAGTTCTTAGTCACTCAACATGATGTCTTGAGAGAGTTGGCTCTCTTTCAAAGCAAATCGGTAGCAACACTGGAAAAGAAAAGACTCAATTTGGAGATCAAAGAGAACAAATTTCCAGAATGTTGTTTAAATCTAAGCCAGCCTATTACTGCTCGTCTCTTGTCTATCTTTACAGGTAGACAAATCTCAGCTCTTATGTTTTAGAAAGATGACTTTCCTATAACTAAACTTGGTCTTTCTTTCTCTTACAGATGATTTGTTTACATCGAAGTGGATTGAAATGGATTGCCCCAATGTTGAGGCTTTAACTCTTAATCTCACTTCATCAGACTATGCATTACCAAACTTCATTGCTGGAATGAAGAAGCTAAAGGTTTTAACAATCATAAATCATGGTTTTTATCCAGCAAGATTGAGAAATTTCTTGTGTTTGAGCTCATTACCAAACTTGAAACGAATTAGATTGGAGAAAGTTTCAGTCACTTTGTTTGACATTTCCCAATTGCAACTCTCCAGTCTCCGAAAGCTATCTTTCGTCATGTGTAGTTTTGGTGAGGTTTTCTACGAGACAAAAGAAGATATAGTTGTCTCTAAAGCTCTACCGAGTTTACAGGAGATTCACATGGACTACTGCTATGATCTTCATGAGTTACCATTTTGGGTCTCTGAAGTTGTATCATTGAAAACACTAAGCATCACAAACTGTAACAAGCTCTCTATACTTCCAGAAGCTATAGGCAACTTGAGTAAACTGGAAGTGTTGAGGCTGTGTTCTTGTATTCATCTCTCTGAACTGCCTGAAACGATTGAGAGACTCATCAGTCTGCAGAATCTCAATATTTCACATTGTTTAGGATTAAAAAAGCTGCCTCAAGAGATTGGCAAGCTGCAGAAACTGAAGAATATCTCGATGAGAAAGTGTTCCAAATGTGAGTTACCGGATTCAGTGAGGAAGCTAGAGAATCTGGAAGTGAAATGTGATGAAGAAACTGGATCCTTGTGGAAAGTGTTGGAGCCAAAAATGAGAAAGTTGACTGTTCATGATGAGGAGGAAACAGAGCATAACCTGAACTTGTTTCAATTGTATTAAGTTTTGAGTAATATAATGAATACTGTGTTGCCTAACAAGAGTCTTATAAAATTATTTAATCCTTGATCCTTATCTAAATTCAATAAACTTTTTCTTTTCTTTGAAAATCAAAGAGTTCTCAAAAGTTTATGGGAGGAATTTGAACTATTCTCGGTGAATAGAAAAATACGTTTTGGTTTGGAATAATATCGGAATTGAGCCTGCGAACTCTTTAAAATCTTTAACCCGTTCTTTGTCAAATTTTTAAAGCTATATTTTTTTTTGTCAACAACCGGATCGACAAGAATCGATCCATAGCGTAGCCTACATCACAAAATCCTTTTTTATTCTATTAGTGTAGTGGGGAGGAATCGAACCCTGATACCTTGAATCATTAGCTGGATCATCCTAACTACGAGACCGAGACTAACTCGGCATTAAGGTATATTTTACTCTCACTTTTCACCAATATTTTTTGACAATAAACATTCTTCATTTTTATATTAAAAGTATTATCTTAGTAATTTCATTGAACATCCTAAAAATTTGAAGTCTATCATGTCACATACTAATTACAGGTCATATTATAATTTCAACCAATAAGCATTGTTGTTTACTTTTATTACCCAACACTTACGATTTGTCTTTCCGTGTTTGAAAAGTAAACTTGTCTTTTGGGTTCTCTTTTAACTCATACATCGTATTGTGATAAGGTTTAGCAATATTTCAATATATATAGACGTTATGCTCTTCTATTGAACCAACTCAATAATATTATTTAATTATATAAATCATCAAATTCATATAATCTCTGTCCCATTAATGGATTCGATTTCGATTCAAAGCTTTGATGCATTGCCTCACAATCTTAGAGAGTGCTTCTTAGACACGGCCTCATTTCGTAAAGACCAAAACATAATTGCTTCGACCATAATGTACTTATGGTCTGAATTATACAATAAAGAGAGTACTCTCTGTATGAATCACCTCCATGATCTCGTCTCTCTCAATCTCCTCAAGCTTCTTCCTCTTGGGTATGTTACTTTCTATTCTCTCAATCTCATTGTATATCTGTTGCATTTAGACTCAAGTTTGTTTCATATTCAGGAAAACTAAGCATGAAGATGGATTCTATAATGAGTTATTGGTTAAACAAGACAGTGTTCTTAGAGAATTTGCTATGATTCAATGTGAAAGAGAGAACTCTTCGACTTTCGAAAGGAAGAGATTAAACTTTGCGATACAAGAAAACAAATTTCCAAATTGGTGTTTGGATACAAATCAACCTATTGTTGTTAATGCATCTCTGCTTTCTATCTCTACTGGTAATATAATTGTTTCTTTACTCTGTTTCATACACTCTTAAACTATATGATTGTTCTTACTTCTTTTCTGTTACAGATGCTTCATTTTCATCAAATTGGGTTGAAATGGATTGTCCAAATGTTCAAGCTTTAGTTCTTAATCTCTCTTCATCAAGCTATGCATTACCAAACTTCATTGCTACAATGAAGAAACTGAAGGTGTTGATAATCATAAATCATGGTCCTGATCCTGCAAAACTGACCAACTTATCGTGTCTCAGCTCTTTACCAAACCTGAAACAGATCAGATTCGAGAAAGTTTCAATCAATTTCCTTGACATTCCCAAACTTGGACTCAAGAGCCTTGAGAAGCTGTCTTTATGGTTATGTCATAATGTTGAGGCTCTCAACGAGGTAGAAGTTGATGTTTCTGAAGCTCTACAACGTTTACAGGAAATCGAAATCGATTATTGCTATAATCTTGTTGAGTTACCTTATTGGATCTCTCAAGTTGTTTCATTGAAGAAGCTTAGTGTCACATATTGTAACAAGCTTTGCAGAATCTTAGAAGCTATAGGAAACTTGAAGAATCTCGAAATGTTGAGGTTATGTTCTTGTATTAATCTCATTGAGCTGCCTGAGTCGATCGAGAAACTCAGCAATTTGCAGTTTTTGGATGTTTCAGGTGGTTTTCAATTGAGAAAATTGCCTCTAGAGATTGGAAATTTGCAGAAACTTGAGAAGATTTTCATGAGAGATTGTTACAGATGCGAGTTACCAAATTCAGTGAAGAATCTAGAGAATCTGGAAGTGAAATGTGAAGAAGAGACAGCATTCTTGTGGGAAAGATTCAAACCAAACATGAAGAATCTAACAATCACTGTGGAAGAAGCAGAACATAACCTTAACTTATTTCAACTGTTTTAACTGCCAATTTGCTTCTAAATGTTGATTTGTTGTTGTAACATTGGAAAGTATTATATTTATATACACAGATATGATATTACACATTACATATATGTATGTAAGAAAACAAAACAGAGACAATACAAAAATGGTAGGAAATTGAAAACAGAGGATCAGAAACAGATAAGAAAGTGCTTTGGGCACTAAAAAGCTTAAAGAGCATAAACTATCTCTCCACTACTGTCAATGTCGATTTCAGATTCAGAATCAAAGTCATCCATGTCATCATCAAGATCAAGATTATCTGTCATGAAATCGTCTAAGCAACGGTTTCGAACAGCAGGGATTGTGGCTTCAGAGATGATTTGCATGATTGTGTCAAGGCTTTGCATTGGTTGTTCTGGCTCCTGAAATTGGCTTCCAATGTTGCTCTCATCCATTAGATCACCTGGAAGATTCTTTAAGAACCAATCATGGTTTTTAATCTCTGGAATGCTTATCCTCTGCATAATAACAAAACATCAGAATGTCATTTGAGTGTTGATTAATGATTAGAGATGAGAATTGAGGAATGACTTACGGTAGCTGGATCAGCCACAAAGATTCTTGATATCAGATGACAACATTCAGGTGAGATCCGTACGTCGTCAGGGATTGAGTATTTAACGCTAAGGATTCTCTGTGTTTAAGTAATCATAAAGAGAATGAGAGATATAAACAAAGAAACAGCCATTGAAGTTGAAGTTACCTGTATCGTTTTTCGATAATCTCTTGGCTCATCTGGATCTTCGAATGGATACGCTCCAACCAACATAACGTACAAGGTTACACCGCATGACCATACATCAGCAATCTGATATTAATAAACCTCCATAATTGGTTCTTCATCCATAGAAAGAAACAAACAAAGCAGATTACAGAGGAATTCCTTTAAAATCCTTTACCTTGCCATCATATTCCTGACGAAGCAGTACCTCCGGTGCAATGTATGCAGGAGTTCCAACAGTTGACTTTGGTTGTGAATGAAGAACAGAAGACTGTCAAAAGAAAACACCATTGCTTAATGTTTGAGCTTATGTACAGTTTCTGATACCAAAAGGACAATATCTAGTGGTATTATGATACCTTAGAATATCCAAAATCGCATATCTTTAAGCGAGGTGCAGGACTCCCATCCAACAATGTATTCTCCAGCTTCAGATCACGATGGCAAATTTGCTATAACATTACACAAAAACAAAGAAGTAGAGTATTAACAATGAGAATCTATACATAAGTCACTAGGCTCCATTGAAACACTTGCTCTACATACCATTGCATGACAGTAACTAACTCCAGATATAAGCTGCTGAAAGAAGAACCTAGCCTGTAGAAGAATAAATCAAAAGATCAAACTTTGAATTCCCTTAAGAGATTAGAATATAGAGCCAATGTAAAAGCAAAACCTCATCTTCACTAAAACGTCCTGCATTGCAAATTCTCTCATAAAGTTCACCACCAGAAGCATATTCCATTATAATAGCCAAATGAGTCGGTGTCAATATAACCTATTCTCAAGTACAACAAACGAACCATTGGCTTAATAGATTCCAAAAACATAACACAAAACTCAAAAGTGTTTAGTTTCACCTCTTTAAATCTGACGATATTAGGATGCCTTAATGATCTGTGGTTGATGATTTCCCTTTGAACATTTTCATCAATCTGCAAAATCCCATTGTTAAAACTCAGTCACTAATCAACAAAACCAGAACCTCGAAAAACCAAAAAATCCAATTTACATCTACATCACAACTTCAATAAGCTCATAAATCTTTCAAAGCTCAAATCACACAATAAAACCATTCAAAATCTACTAACACCAAATTTAAGTACTTAAAACACTAAATTCATCAACTTTTCAAAATTAGAGAAACCAAAAAGAAATGATTTTTAATAAACTTTAAGAACCTTATCTCCTCTTTCGATGTATTTAACAGCAACAAGCTCCTTCGTGAGTTTATCTCTCATAAGTCGAGCAACACCAAAATTACCAGAACCAATATCTTTAACAAAGTCATATCGATCACTATCGTGCATAATCGGCATATCCATAGGTCCTGTAGTCACTGGAGCTCGATCCATAACTGATAATCACAATTCGAATCTCCGTATATGTTGTTAGTTAAAAAGGAAGATTCGAGAAATGAGAAAAAATAACTTCAATAAGAGGAAAGAAGAAGAACGAATGAGGAAAGAGAGAAGAAGAAGAAAAAAAAAATTCAATTTAAAGGCAATAATTGGTTGTCCCAAGAGATAAGGATAAATCCCAAAACGACAACGTTTTCTGTTGTTTGATACGACAAAACCCGCCGCGTTTTGATGATTGATGTTGCTTTGTAAGAAACTAGTATAACTAAAAATATAAATAAAGTATTAAAGTTTTTTAAAAATATAGAAAAAAAGTGCGAATTCACTCGTCGTTGTCTCCTAAAAAAATAAACTTTTTTAAAAAAAATTATTTATATTTATCCATTCATTATTTTCTTTCCTTTAAAAGAATGTTGAATAATAAAAAAAAATAGATATTTTCGTTTTATATTCTAAAAATAATTAATAAGATAAGTTCAGAAGATAACAGAAGCTTGTTTGTCACGTGCAAAACAAAGCGGCCATGTGACATTGACGTCGTAACTTCTACTAATTAGTTAATGGGCCGGGCTGGGCCTGGCTCTGTTTTACTATAGATAAAAGCCTTTTTGTATATCCAAAAAGCCAGCCCAATTATACAATAGATTATTGTATGAATAGTATTTTACTATATTTGTATGACATTATAGTCAAACTTTGGCTTATTGATTATGTCGGTCCATATTATAAAAATTAGAATCAACTAAAAAACTGTTTTTATTCCCTCCGTCTCAGTTTAATGGTGTTTAAGGAAAAAATTTTGTTTCAACTTTCAATATAAAATTAATTGTGTTTTTATGTTTTTTGACTATTTATATTCTGTAAATTGATTTCTAACTGGTTGAAAGATTATTAAATACATTAAAAATAATATTTTTATTAAAAAAATTAAAAATTAAATGATTCTTTAATTTATAAGGATTTATTGCAGTCCCAAGAAAGTACACAATATACTAGTGTAAAGAGATAAGAGAATTTTATTTTTTTAACTTTACTCTTAGATCGATAAGATTCGATTAATAACTAAAGCTCATATTCTAAAATCTTTTTTTTTTCTTATTGTTGCATCGGGAAAAAATTGAATTATAAAAACTACTACTAGACTGCATATTCTCAGCAGAGATAAGAGATTTATGAATGCATTTTATTCTAATAGAGCTAGCAAAAGTGAGTGAGTGAGATTTATGGGTAAGTGCGCAATTAATGGGTCAGTGGCTTAATTTAATGACCAATGCTCATCAATTTCATCACCTTCTCTTTATTGCTATTATATGCACATGCAACATTAAGTATCTTTATATGTTTCTCATGAATCATCACCATCATCAAGTACAATATCTAAAGTACATTCATAGTCATACAGGTCTATGGGACTCAATGTTGCTGATATGCCACATAATCAAGTGTGGGATACGGAGGTGTAGTACGTAGGATGAATCTCATTACAAGTAAATAGGTTGGATTCTGAACGTAATTTTTGATCGGTATAAATTCGACACAAATTTTTGATCGAATATTGACGAATATTAATGGAAATAAAAAAAGATCCAACCGGTTAGTAGCGGTCACAGATTACTTACCAAAATTGTGATTACTATTGACCGGTTCTATTTTTTTTTCCTGTACAACAAATAAATAAATAAATAACGGACACATATATATTGTGGTGCAGATTTATGGGACTCAAGGCTGCTTTAGTAACGGACAGTTCTACTTTGAGTTCTTTCTGGAAACTGATCGGCTTAGATGTATTAGATTTGTGCCAAAAGAGTGATTCTTTTTCTTCTGATGCCACTAAATTATTAAAGCTGCTTGGATTTGAAGGAGGAAAGTGCTTGGAACCGACCCCATATGAGTTGGTTTTCGTGCATATTGGTGTTGATGAATCCAAAGACATGCATCATGGGAACAACTTGGGAATCATTGACTCCTTGATTGGTAGTATTATAAGAATGGCTCAACCAGGTTCAGAGATTGCATTGCGCTTGCATCTGTCTGCTGTTCTTAGCTATCAAGACTCCGCAAGAAGATGTAAACACAACATTTTCGGGACTTGTTCCGCGTGAGAGCTACACCATGCGAGGTGAAAAGACATGAGATGATGTTCGGTAAGAGACTCAATTCTTTCGAAGTGAAAGAACCGGTTAGTTTAAAATCTTTCTGAATTTATCATATTGTTCTTGACGTGTTTGATCTTTCTTGCAACCCATAGACACTATTGTCCTATGTTGGTAGCTCAGTGGCAGCATGGTGTGACCCGTCGGCGAGAAACAAAGAGCTCTTTGGCTTTATAAATGTACACAGAAACAAAGTTGCAGTTCAATTTTTACAAACGGTGTAGCGAAGATGACATTGACTTCGAAACTTCTACTAAGTAGTTAATGGGCCGGGCCTGGTTCTATTTTGTTATAGATAAAAGCCTTTTTTTATATATATCCAAAAAGCCAGCCCAATTATACAATGAATTATTGTATGAACAGTATTTTACTATATTTGTATGACATATATAGCCAAACTTTGGAAAATTGATTATGTCGGTCCATATTATAAAAATTAGAATCAACTAAAGACTGTTTGTATTAAATTGGTTGTTGGATTGACCTAGTTAGAAATATTTATAAGAATTAATTGCAGTCCCAAAAAAGTACACAAGTGACTAGTGTAAAGAGATAGAGGCTTTTTTTTTTCTATCTTACTCTTATAGCCAAAATCTATATTATAAAATTATTATTGTTTTTTTAACAAGAGAGTTATATGGTTTTTGAAAGTATAAGTGCTCGTTTAACGTTTTGTATCAACTTAAAATTACTAAACAAGTATATAGACGGTTTTTGAAAGTATAAGTGGTAGTTCAACGTTTTCTATTAACTTAAGGTTACTAAACAAGTAGTGAGAAACACATTTGTCCATAACAAGAAAGTTAGATGGTTTTTGAGAGTATAAATAATAAGTGGTGAGAGGAGAAATCAAACTCTAATTTTTGAAAAATACTAATATGATCACTACCACTAGACCACATGTCCTCGACAAATATAAGAAATTTATGAATGCATTTTATTCTAATAGAGTTAGTAAAAGTGAGTGAGGTTTATGGGTAAGTGCGCAATTAATGGGTCAGTGGCTTAATTTAATGACCGATGCTCATCAATTTCATCACCTTCTCTTTATTGCTATACTAAGCATCCTATTGATTTAAGATTAATATACTATTATATGCACATGCAACATCCACATGCACATGCAACATCCACATGCACATGCAACATTAAGTATCTTTATATGTTTCTCATGAATCATCATCATCATCAAGTACAATATCAAAAGTACGTTCATAGTCATATAGCTAAGATTAATTAATTTGATCATTGTTATGTACAAATGTTTAAGTGATTTAGATTGGTAAGGATTATATTAGATTAAGTGGTGTTGTGTCTCAAGATTTGATTCAAGTGAATAAGTGACACTTGGCTTATACTATATTGAAGCTAGTGCCAAATATAAATTTTGTGAGTGGTCAAAGAGTGTTAGTAAATGATCCAACACAATCTTAATTGCAAAGCATTCACACTTAACTACTTCTTTAGGTTTATCTAGCTACTTGATTATTTTAAAGTATAAACACACTCTTTAAAAACTATTGTAATTTTTTTTTGTAATTATTATTATTATGTTTTATACAATTTAACCTCTTCAGTTGTTACCTAGGTTTCTTTAACTTTGAGTAAATGTGGCATACTACTAAGTTTAATATATAGGTTTTTTTTTTAATATTGGGTTATAACTGACCGGTTCATTAGTCAAATTTTTACATAATATAAACAGTAAGACTTGATATCTAAATGTGTAAGAGTATTCACATAAATTTTCTTAAACACATAATTAATTGGATTTTATGAGGCGTTAATATATGGATCCTTTGAACTGGTTTAGAAGAAAAGTTATGTTTAATCTATAGTTCTTAATGCCTATAATGGTCTAGGAGAAAAGTTTGAGTCTGGTGTGGAGCTTCTTATGATTATAGTGTTTTCATTTTTTTTGTCAACGAAAATATTAATATTGGGCTACAATAGCCGGTCTATTAGCTAAATTCCTACATAATATTCGTAGGTATTAAGATTCGATCTCTGATAATGCATGTACGTCTGCCTATAATAGATATACCACCAGCCACTAAATTTAAGACCACTTGCAATTACTGTGTAAGAAAATAAACAAACTTTGGTTTATACAATTAGAAATCAACCAAATAGCGCTGACTTCTTTGTGGTAACGTTTGACTTTTACGTAGTGAGTGTCTTTTCACTGATTGCAAGGGCGACAAAATTAGAAAGAAAAACTCGTTTGCGTCTATAATGCCTTGAGCAAAGTCAGAGTTTCCAACTACAAGTAAAGTCGAGGAAATTACTATAAAAGCAAAATTAAAGGATCCAAAGAGAGAAACAAATATTAGAAATTCATATATAAAGAACATATATAATCGAAGTGATTGATGTCATGAGCAAAGTGTATTAAATGGGGACACAACACTTAGAAGATTGCCAGACAGAAAGGTGAAACCAAATCTTTAGACTCTCTAAAGCTACAAAATATATGTTTTATTTTCTTCTTTCATCACTATTAGGTAGAAACAAATTTATCCATGAATATCAGACTAATCTAAATTAAAATAGGTAAATTAATGTGACCTACCATGGTTTCATTTATTTATCATTGTTCAAAGAATCCAACAAAGAGGAATACTTTACTTATTTATTTAAGAGTATACTTAGAGAAGAGATTGAGTGTTATTTCTCGGGGGTTTTTTATGTTAATTCGATTTTATAAAGTCATGGGCCGATTGTTAAAAGTTGTACCTTTGAATTCTGCAGTAGGATTTAGGCGCAGTGAAAAAAATCTATTTTTGTAAAAATTTATTTTGACTTTAGGTTTTTGATTTTCTACGATCCAAAACATTTTATTCAAAAAATAACTATTTAGAGCAACAAAAACAGAACATAATTGATATAATTTTAGTGCTTTGATTTTTTTTAAGCAACTAAAGCTATTACTAATCAGAATCCTATATACCATATGATATTGTTAAAAATTTAAATTTTATACTATTGATCTAATTGTAGGCAAAAAAAGAAAAAGAGTTATTGAGAAAAGAACAAGGCTATTTCATTCAATGTTATATATAAAAAGCAAAACCTCGTCTGTACCACTGTAACTGTACTATACCATAAAGAAAAAGAACATTCAAAATGCAGAGAAAAATGAAAAAAAAAAAAAAACTCCAAGAAACAAAAAAATATGAAACCCTAATATTATTTAGAGTTTATTGTTTTACTATTATTTTTTACTTAGCGAAATAAACCAATCACATTCCTTCTACCATCCTCACTCTCTGTATTCGTCTGCGTCTGTGTCTGCGTCTGAGTCTGCGTTTGCGTTTCCTGCGTTTGAAGCGGTAACGGCTGAGAAGAAGATTGTGTAGGTATGAATAGTTGTTGTTGCTGTTGATGTAATTGCTGATCCGTATGATAATTGTTACTTGTAGGAGGACTCTCAACAAAGTTACTTCCACCAAGTGACATTCCGGTTACACTTGTACCACCTGAACTTAATTGATTAAACCCGGTTATTGTAACCGAACCATTCGGTACAGAATCAAAACCATTATTAAACCTCAATATCTCAACTTGAGATTGGTTTTGTTGATGATGTGGACTAAACATTTCATTATGTTGCTCTCCTGCAACTACTCCTAATTGTTGAGCTTCAAAAATCTGTTGTTGTTGTTGATACAATTGTCCAATAGGTACCATATTCTGATGATGATGAGTCAAAACCGAAGCTGATGAAGAAGACGGTCTTTGTAGTTGCGTTTGAGCTTGTAGTTGCGGTTGTGATGGTAGAGTTAAGAACTGAGCTTGAGGTATTGGTTGATAAATAGGAAGCATAGCTTGAGGACCAACATAAGAAGCAAGTTCTTTTTTAGCGTTTTCGAGATCTATTTGAAGCTCTTTGTAACGATGTTGAAGAATTGAGATTAAACCAACACAACCATAAACTGGATCACGAAGTCTAGCTTCTGCTTCATAGAATAAAGAGTTCACTGCATCTTCTCTTTGATGACATGGAAGTTCATTAAGAAGCTTTGCAACGTTACTAGCACCAAAAACTTTATGAACAAATGCGAATCGCTGTGGTTGTTCTGGTGGAAAATATGGAGCAAATACACATTCTTGTGTACATTTTCTTCTTAAGAATTTACAAGCTGCACATGGTGAACTTGAAGAAGCCATTGGAGAAAGAAACTCGAAAAAGCCTAAAAAAGACAAAAATATATATAAATAATGAAAATAGGGATCGTGAAAATAAATGTATCGACGAAGCTTCGTTACAAGTAATACAATAGTGAAATCAATGAAAAAAATATTATAATCGATTTTGTGATTATAAACATTACAAACCAAGATCAAGATATGATTTATTAAAGCTTTTTTTCTTCGATTTTCAGATCTGTATATGAAGCAATATATCGACTTTTTATGAATAGGAAGAAGATTAACAGATTCAAATCATCATAATAAATGATTTAATTATCAATTTCTATCAATCAAACTTTAAAACTGAATCAAATCAATGATTTGACTTACCTTGAGTTATATAAAACAAATCTTTCTGATCTTAATGTTTTACTAGCTTCATATAATCTCACTCTCTACGTAGTTTGATTCCATGATCGATCGATCGTTTGAGTGAGTAAGAAGTTAGGGTTTCTGAGAAAACCCTGAAAATAAAAACCTGATTCGTGATCTGATCTCTGATATATTCAGCCCTAAGGCTTGAAGATTTATAAAACGAAGAGATAATAAAAAGAACAAAGAAGAAGAAGAAAAAAGGAAGGTATTGCAAGTGAAGGAGATGATCTTTTATATCAATGAATACGCCAATAAACCATAACCGTTGAGATTATAATATTAAGTGATTTTTAGCCGTCCGATTTTTATTAATTATTTATTTGGGTTTTTTCATTTTAAGCAACCGTATATGTAATTACAATTTTATCCTTTAATTTTTTTTTCTTTTGTACACGTCAATATTAATATAGACCACAAAAACCGGCCTATTAGGTCAAATTTTTATATAAATCTCGTAGATAGTAAGACTCGATCCCTGATTATATATGTACGTTTGCCTTTAATGAATTTACCACCAGCCATTAGATTAAATGCTATTACCCTTTAATTATTATTTAATTCGATTATTTTTGACTAAATTAAATAATTAATTAACTGCTGTCTTCGTCTTTGAGATAAGTCGTTTTCATTTATAAAAATCTTTTAAATTGATACGAAATCGTTAATTAGCTTGAAAAAGTCAGCCCCACAAATACCACAAATTTTCTTTTATTTACTCATATAATAAAATCTTTTAATATTAAAAATCAAATATTTGAGAAATATAAAGTTTTTATGTTAATACAAAATACGTAGTTTTATAGAAGATGATTAAGGTCACATGCCCACTGGAGATGGAATTAAAGTGCTTCGTAATGTTCAACACAAGTCTAATGTTGCACATGCTTGTCTTCATAACTCATTACTATTTTTTTGTTAAATCTTTATTAGTAAATGAATAACTAATAGTATGATTCAATAACTATAACTAGTATGATTGAAAAAGGTCATCATCCACTCATAATATTAGAATTTGAAAAAGTAGTAATATCGTATTTCAGGTATGAATGATCCTAAAAACTAAATCATATTCATACGTGACATAAGAAATACTTGCATGACTCTCTATAATTTCGAGATTTAACCAGGTTTTGTGGACTAGTGATAATGGACTTAGGACTATAAGGCTATCATTATTAGTGATTTTTACCTGAGTTTCTAAACATTAAAAAATTAAACAATAATGGTAATAGAGTGAGTTTTTTAAATAAGAAACTTTTGTATAGGTTTCTAAACATATGGATCTTTATTATTAGTTTATTTCATATTTATATTAAAATATTAGTATTTTATGAATAAGAAACTCAAAATAAGAGATTATGGAGAATGATGGTCTAAGTATTACTACCATGCTTTGAGTCCTGGCCACTATACTATTAATTCATATGAGGGTTATAGCTTCCCGAAAACAATGATGGACTATCTTTTGGGTGTATATGCTAACTAGTCTGGACACGTTGCGAGAGAATCCAAAAGTGATCTTACTAATTTCTAAGTGGGTCAGGACATTCGAATTATCAAAAAAAAGATCTCGAGATTTATCTGATTTTATGGCTTGTTAATATATTGACCTATTGAACCGAATCAGAAAAAAAACAATTTGATTTATCTAGAATTTTTGGTATTTATGATATTTTTGTTGAACGGAATTATCGAAAATTCTAAATATAAAAATGATTGAATTCAAGAAACTGTAAATGTTAGAAACCTTTAGTCTAGTGGCAGAAGTATTTATTGTGGCCTTGTTTAGTCCAATGGCAGGGTAAGTCTATTAAATGGTAGGCGCATTTGCATATCCTAAAATCAAATTCCGCTGCCTACATTATGCAGAAATTTGACTAATGAACCGGCCAATTGTGGTTCAATATTGTTGATAAAAAAAAACATTCATTGTTAACATATATGCAGTCCAAATTAAACTAAAGTAGTAAATTTATACGAAAATATTTAATTACGATAACAAATTTTGACCATTAGTAGGGATATAAATGTAGTTAGAGACCAAGTTACGAGTTCCCGCACGTGCGCCAAAATTAAAATAATCAAAAAAAGACTACTAAATAAAGTTAGGTCAAACTTTCACCGCATGGACTTCATAATTTTGCTAGTAATTACGCAATTATTATTTATTAATTCTGTCTCATTTCTTCGTTGACTAAAATTTTACGAGAGTAAACGAAAAATAGATTTAGATACGTAGACATATATAAGTATCTAATATTCAAAACATCTGTAATTTGGTCCACAAATTTCGATAATTCATAGTATATTTTAGAACATATTCAAAAATATTCAAAATAAATTTCGATAGCACATCCTAGGATCGAGTCCCATCGCCTGCATTATACAGGAACTTGGTTAATGAGCCGGCCAGTTGTGGCCCAATATTATTGACAAAAAAAAATTCGATAATTCATAATACTCAAAAAATAGAATTTTTTCAGTTACAATATTTAAAAAAAAATTCAGCTATTAATTTTGTTTACAAACTATGAATTATTATTTTCTTATTTCATGACTACGTACATACTACACTTTCAATCAAAAAAAATGAAAAATAATACTACTATTTAATTTTACTAGAGTCATCAATAATTTTATTTTATTACTATTATTATTCTTAAAAGGAAGTTTCAATTTTGCACAAATACCTCCATAGGTATAGTTTTTTTGGGTCGAAGAAAATGCCTATAATCTTTATTATAAACTAAAAAATAAGTTAAACATTCAATATTTGCGGGAAAGAAGTTTCGTTAGCATCATCAACAACTAAACAAGAAATATCATCCGGAGAATTCAAAAAGGCATGAAAGTCCAAAGAAAGAGTAAAAGTATGGACATTTCAGGTTTTGGTTCATGACTGGTCCAGGTCTTTTTGGGTCGAGTTTTCAAATCTAATAATTTAGAACCCAATCAAATATTTTTACATACTATACTTTCATTAAGAGAAAAATGAAAAATAATTTATTTATTACTATTATTATTCTTAGAAGGAAGTTTCTGTTTTGCACAAATACCCATATAGGTATAGTGATACAGTATTAATTTCGAGTATTTCTCTCATTATTTTGGTTGAGTTTTACGAAATCTAGGCGAAATTATACTAACGTAGAAACGTAGAAAAGTTACATTTAAAAATAAAAAATATATATATATATATACAAAGGGATTGGCGTTAGAAATTGGTATACAAATGTCACTTTACATACGTGCTCGTACGCATTATACTTATTAAAAATTGGATAAATTCGATGTGACTATATTATAAAATAGTAGTAATACATTAGGTAAAAAGCAAAACCTTCACTATCAATAAAAAGAACCAAAACAAAATAAAATCTAGGAGTTGAGATCCGATCTTTAAGACGTGGACCTATTGATACATATATGTACTTGTTTCGTTCGTGCAAATCCGATGGCATTGTTGTAATAACATGAATATATCGAGGGTTAGACGACGAAACCCTAGGGCCACGTCATGGACCCATTTAAGAAGAGACAAAATGAAAGAAATTTAATGAAATCTATCAATCGCCCATTGGTTGTTCAACAGAAAGCATTTAATTTACAACTAATACGAGTATTTCTTTTTTATATGAAATGTAAAATTTATATATCATCGAAAGTGACTATACACATATGATATAAACAGAAAGAATAATACAAAACCATAGAAAAAATCCAAACATCTCAATCAAATCATCTTTATCTGACTTCAAACCAACGACATAGAATAGCTTCCAATTTATGAGGAAAATGGTAATGAAGAGAAAAAATTCTGTTATGAATGACCCTGTCTATAGGACGTGAGAGAGTAGAATGAGAGACCGAAGGACCACCATGGATTCATAACAGAATAATGAGAGAAATATTTACAACTAATATTAACGTGATCGATCGCTGATTTTGAAAATAATTTTGAACAAGAGAACAAAGGCCAAAATGATCATGTATATGTACGTATCTTCCTTAAATACCACTGTTTATAAAGTTTCCAAGCGAGTGTTTTGCGATGTTGAGTGATTATACACTCAAACGATTGTTCGAGTAGGATCTAGTATAAAAATTCAAAATTCAACTCGTTAATTAAAAAGAAAAGAAGAATATGGATTCTATCTAATAAAGATGCAAAGACAAAGGATTTAAGAATAAAAGTGTCGAGTTAATATATATTGCTTGTGTTTAATTATGAAAATGTGGTTTTTTTTATGGAGACATTCTCTTCTATTTATAAAGTATAGAGACAATTATAAAAAGATAAATGAAAATACAATATTTCTGTTTAGATTTGAAGTTACCAAAAAGATTATCGTGAGATTTTCAGAAATATTTCATATCGAAAATTGAAAGTTTCCATTGTCCTTTTCGATGAGTGTTAGTCAAGTTATTTTGTTCTAGATTGATACAAATCTCCGATATGAATATTAATCGAGTTAACACTTTGATGACCAAGATGTTTCTTCGTTCTTTCAGTCGAGTTGATGACTTGATGATCTTGATTTGCTTGTTATTTGTAGACTGAAATATGATCTCGGATATAACTCTAACACTAGTTAGATCCACTTTTCTATTTTTTAATCAGGATTCGGTTTTAGAGATTTTACATTGTAATAGTGTAGTTTTACAAATGAAATTTGAACTATGAATTGTGATTTATGGATCTAATTGGTGTATAAAATACTAAATGACAGCTTGAATGTAATTAAGATCAAAGGGAACACCATATTATGATGTAACGTGTCAAGTGCAACATGGAATTATACGAAGATCTAGAATATGCTTGACTCGTGTCAAACCATAATACCATTAATAACTATTCGATCCCAAATTATCAACCAAATGATGAATAAATCAAATTTTTGAAAGAAAAAAAAAAGATTATTGTCTAAGTTAAAAGTGAAAATAACTAGTTGGGTTCGTTACACATTAGTGTCAGCGTTGTTGACTTTTATCATTTGCTGTGATTAGACATTGTCACGTGCATTGAACACATCTCTCATTTGCATGATATTATTTGTTATTATGAGTCATATTGTAATATTCTCATTGTCTCCTCTTTTGTTAAGAGTCTTATAAAAACAACCACCTTTTTGAATTTAGAGATAACAAAACAGACTATGTAAATAGTTAGGTCACACCGAAATTTACAAATATGCAATTTGAGAATATATGTAACATAAACGTTATGCAAAAAGAAAAAATCCAATAAAGTCTAAAGGCATACTTTTTAAAAAAATATGATATAAGGCAACAAAAATACATTATAGCTGGTCAACTGGAATTTGAGAATGTAGTATTATGATATCGTATATTTCAGTGTTTTCGAAACAAAATCATTTCTACACGTAGTATCAGGAGTATGTACATGGTTTATCTGATCCTGAGATTAGGTAGATGTCATGATTTTTCAACTCAGTGCGTCGATATAGAAGAAAAACTCCAGAGTAATACATTATATTATTATGATCGAGTGGAATTTGAGATGATAAAAATATGATATCAAAGGTATTTACATGGATGATCCTGATTCCATAAATAGTTAGATCTTATAGATTTATATGAACTTGTGGACCTGTTGAACCAACTTAGAGAAAAAGTCTTTTGCTGGTCTCGAACTTTGTATTTATAGTGTTTGTTGAACGAGAGTACCAACTATTTTTTATATGTTTGTATAGCCATGTGTAGCCACCACGCAGTAGCCACAATATAGTTTGTGGTTACACTATAGTTATACGGCCGTAGTTAGAAAATTTATAATCTTTTGTAGCTTTTTTTGGAAAATTTGTAACTATATGAATTTTTTCCGTTAGTCTAAAGATTTGGTTTTACCTTTCTGTCTGTTTTAACCTACAACATTCAAAATGGTGTATACATAAAAGAAGAAATATTGATATAATGATACACAATTATCATGAGAAAAATGAGAAAAATATAGAAATTTAAGCAATGTAGACATATAAAACAAAGTAGGTATTGGTTGGTAAGAAAATAAGTCAAATTAAAATATTAGAGAAAGGTGTGTGTGGAGTATGAACATATCACATTTGTATCTTTGGCTTATAAGGCTTATATATATATAAGCTTAGCGTGTGAGCAACTACAATTCTAATACACCTTTGGAAAAATTCAGAACGAGACAAATTAAACAAATGTTGTTATTACGAAACAGACAAAAAAATTACACGACCAAATTGTTTCTGATTATGTCTTTATATAGATTTCTTTATTATGTCGTTAGCTCGTTGATTTTATATATAACATAATGATTTACGATTATGATTTAGTATCTTCTATATAGATTTTGGTTCAGATTTTTCAATTTTCTATGATTTTTATTTTATAATATTTAGTATCTAATGTAATATATATATATGAAAAATTTGGGTGAAGATGTAATATATAAATATTTGCCCACACGTTTAAAATCATACATATATATTTATTTTTATAAAAAAAGAAATTTAGATATATATATTTTTCTGTAAGTTTTAGTTTCATTAATAAAATTGAGAAAACCACTCAGGTTTACAATAGATGAATCATTAGCCATTTCTGAGCGAAAAAATCCCTTTGTGGTTATGCGATATAAAAATTAGATTAAGAGAAAAACAACAAAACAAAATATTCAATCTCGTGAAGTCTTTTAGATTTGGGATGAGGGCCTACTAGTTTTCCGAGTTAAATATTATCTTTAAGATATTTCGCGTAGTCGTCGCTACTTCTACTTTCGTCAATAAAACCGATTTATTAGATTGATCTTTTTGTTTTGGAAAAAATCCATTTTAAACCATATCAATAGCTTGATTAATTTTTGATTAAGTTATTTTGATTGGGTTTGGATCAATGATTGGTTTATTTTTTGTATACTGAATATTCATAAAATCATCAATAAAAAATAAAATAAATGATTGTACATAACAAAAAAATGGAATTATGCCAAATACTTGTATAAGTCCCAACGAAAGAACAAAATACTGTAATAGTATCACTTTGAGCCCATTAAAAGCCCAATATTAAATCTGTTTGTAATCCATAGAAAGCCCATAGAGCTAAAACCCCTGCAACGTCGGAGTTGTGAAGGAAAAAAACCCTAACACCATCGAACACCAACGATTCACTGATATGGCGAAATGTTGGCGTGGCCTGAGATCTACGGTGGCCGTCGTAGCTGATCTGCCGTCATATACATTCGGTCGATCAATTAGGTGTATTCATCAGTATCAGACGATTCAGGCGATTCCACGGGAAGCTACGGGTCGAGGAGTATCGGCTCGGGACCGGACGATTGGTCGAATTCCGGCCGTGGTTTTCCCGCAATCGCTTCTTGAGACTGATGCTTCGAAGCGAGGTGTTTCGAGGAAGCAGCTATTGACGGCGGATAAGAAGCAGATTAAATCTATTATAGACTCTGTTGGTCTTCCATTTTTCTGTTCGACCACATTCCAGCTTCAGATTCGAGCTGGTCAGGGTTCTTCGACACTTGTTGAATCAGGTCGAGTACTTCCCCTTAAGGTATTTCTCCACAGATCATTAATTTCCATTTCAATGGCGATGGTATCATGAATTTAGAAAAATGAATATGTGTATTGTAAGTGATTACCGATTAGTATGGTTTGGTGTTTTTATTAGATTCATAGAGATGAAGAAACTGGAAAGATACTTAACTTAGTATTTGTATGGGCTGATGATGGAGAAAAGTTGAAGGTCGATGTTCCTGTTGTTTTCAAAGGATTAGAAAACTGTCCTGGTCTCAAGAAAGGTAACACATTTTGTCTTTTGGTCGCAGTACACATTTGCTTACCCAGAGACTATGTAAGAATTTATAGGAGTGGTCTTAGATGCTTTCGATTTGGATTGATAATGTGGAGATTGCCTTAATCTATAGTTGGAACTCAATTTTCTAACAGATCGGTTTCGTCTTGTTTGCTTGTTAAGGCTATCATTCCTTTCTGTTCTAAAGCTTGAGCACTGGTTCACAAATGAAAGATCTTTCTCTTCTAGCTCTGAGTTAAGTTTGGGTTTCAATATAAGAAGAATTGATCGATATTTTGTGGTTTTCTCACCTGTAATGCACAAGTTCTACTTTTGTTTGCACATTTGGAAAATACCTACTTTCATGAATGTTCTTATGCTAGCAGAAAGATCTTTCTCTTCTACCTCTGAGTAAAGTTTGAGTTCCAATATAAGAAGAATTGATCGATATATTTGTTTGTACGTTTGGAAAAGACCTACTTTTCTTTGTACGTTCGGTTTATCTACCATTGCTTGGTTTGTTTTACTAAGCTCATTATTATTGTCTCAATTCCTATATTTCAATCCTGAGTGTCTGTTACTTTGAACAGGGGGAAATCTACAGTCAATCAGAAGCAGTCTGAAACTTATAGGCCCAGCGGAACACATCCCATCGAAAATCGAAGTAGATGTTAGTAACCTCGACATTGAAGACAAAATGTTACTGCAAGACGTTGTATTTCATCCATCATTGAAGCTATTGAGCAAGAATGAAACCATGCCTGTGTGTAAGATTGTCACCACTAAACCAGTGAAAGAACCAAAACCTGTTCTAGCTTAAAATAAGTCCCTTTTGTAAGGGTAAGAACAGTAGATCATTTGTGGAACTCTGAAAGTAAACAAGCAGTTTGTTTGGAATAACATTTTTTTGTATAAACCCTTCTATAAGTGAGAGAACACAAGACCCTCTAGTTGCTTCTGCGGTCTTTGAACCGGTTTGATTTGTTGATCAAATATCTGTCTTGTCATCTTTTATTATGTTTACTTGACTAATCAACTATTATCCAGTTAAGTGTGTTTAGATTAGTTAATATTGATGAACAAATTACATCTCGAGACTCGAATTCAATCAATTGGGTCGTTAACGTTAGAAAAGAAACAAGAGCTCACGACTTGGTCCGGTGACTGTGGTAACTAGGAAACTAACAAAGACACGTATCCTTTGGTCTGACCAGACTATTTGGCCACGTATCTTTTGGGTTTCATTGACCGTTGACTTGTCTGTGGAATATTGCCAAGTACTCGCTTGAGTAATGTTGGAAAAAAAACATGAAATTTAAATTTTATATTTGTAGTCTCTGATTTTTGTTTATTTTTCTTTTGTAAAATTAGCTTTAAACATGTAAAATCGAATTCATGTTGCATATAACATTTAGTTTAATAGCAGTTAGTAAATTCACTAAAAGTAGATCGAATCTCATCGTTAATATTATGCAAAAAATTGACTAATAGACTGACCAGTTAGTCCTGAGCATAAAATCCAATATCCAAAACTCAAACCGAAACCGATCAAAAAACATAAAGTAAATCCAAACCAAACCCGACAAAATATCTGAAGGAGTTTTAAAATTATGTACCCAAAAAACTGAATCCGAACTGGAACTAAATCAAAAATATAATGGATACCCAATTAACTTTTGTTAAATTTAAGCTTTTCTAGACTTGTTTCTATTAATTTTTTATTATTTTTGAATTTATATATATAAATACTTGAACCTGAACCTGATATGTACCCAAATCAAACCAATCTGAGAAGTAGAAATATTCGAATAAATCCTAAATTAATAGATCCAAAAACTTAAATCCAAAAAGATTCGAACTGAAACCCAAAATGTCCAAAACTGTGAACCGTTATGAAAAAAAATCAAATTTATGTTGTAAGTCAATATTAACAAAAAGAAAAAACCAATTCATGTGGGTTGAATTAGATCCAAAAACAATTTAAGAGATTGAGATAGATCTATGTGTCAGAAATAAATGAAAAATTTAAGCTGGTTTTTGTTATGTAGCAGTAGCTTTGACTGATCTTGGTAAGTGGCTTTTGTCTTTTAATGGTAGACCTAAAGTTGGAAAAAGATCTTTGAATGGAAGCATCCTGGGAATTGCGTATTAATGAACGAGAACAATTAAAATACTATAAATAACAAAGTTTGTTGACCAAAACAAAATAGTATAAAGTTGAATAAGTTAGTGAAATGAGGTTAAACTATAGGTTTGATATTTATGAGTCAATGCCTTGAGATCCGTACCGTACGGTTTTTACATTAGAGTCGTCTTTACGCCTGTGTCTATTTGATTTATTTTGACATTTTCTTACATCTTTTTTTCCTTCTTCTTAATTTTTCATTTCACATCGTAGACTTTACACAACCTTTTTTTGGTTTGGTGTTAATTGTTTATTGTTCAATAATTTAATTACTCGTTAGTTTTATCATGTAAATGAAACAGTAATTTAATGATATAATGTGGAATTGTGGATAATGGAGTTGGTTCATTAAATATGAGAATTTTTGCTTTACCTATTAGCTGTCAGTATTATAATTATTAAATAATGTTTCAAGAAAAATATTTGTTTCAAATTATTTGATGTTTTCAACTTTCAATGTAAAATTAATTACATTTTTATGTGTTTTGACTATTTATAATTTGCAGATTGATTTCTAATTGGTTGAATGATTATTAAATATATTAAAAACAATACTTTTTATTAAAAAATTTAGAAATTAAATAATTTCATAATCTGTATGTAAAAACCTTAAACGTCACTTAAAATAAATCATCAGATAGAGTAATCTTTTCTCTTTTTGGAATATTAAACAACAGAAATATTGCAGATAAATATAATTAAATGAAATTATTATAGTATAAATTTGGAAAAAGTATAAATCAAACACAAAAGTTACAAAAAATGTTAAATCAAAAACCTATCATAATTTCAGATGAAATAATTTATTTTTTAGCTAATTTTTTTTATAAAACATAGACTTTTTTACCTCGATGATAAATTGTTTAATGGAAATAATTAAGCCTGTTTATGATCGTTCATCGTTTCAAAGACATTACTGAGATTAAACTGTTAAGTTAACATTACGGTAAAACAGTTTGGTTAATATAAAGTTTGGAATTATATTAAAAGTCAACTATAAATACATTGTATGATATGTGAGTGTTTGACTTGATTTTTTAGTGAGTTCGATGTTTAATTAAGATTTTTTTGATATTAATTTCGATGATAAAATCAAAAGACAGAAGTAAGCCGTTGTAAACCGTGTCATAGAAATTACAAAACCAACCGATTTCAAGTTTTTGGTCTTCTTCTCGATTTAATTTATTTATCGAAAAGATAATTTCCCAAAATAAAAAAGAAAATAATTTGGTCCTAATTAATCATTTCGTCATCGTTATTCTTCTTATTATTTCTCTGGTTTTTTGTCATTTTTCTGTTAAATCCGTTGGGTTTCTTCCATGGATCCTCATCGCTATCGTCTTCATCTCCGTTTTTCAGCTCGATTCTAATCGCAAAATAGAGAGAAGAGATAACGATTCATGTCCAGATTTTGTTTGAGCATACCATGATTTTCACGCTATGCGTTGGCTTCCGCAAATCTCGTTTTCTTCTCCTTCATCTTCTCCATCTTCTTCTTTGAAACCCGTGGCTTCATACTCCGATTCTACGGATCCAGATCATAATCACGATCGGGATCGATTTCATCATCGTTTATTTCGTTTTAACCGTGGAAGGCTTACGCGTCAAAGGAAGCTTCGTCACTTGACGGATGACGATGTTTCGGGAGAACATCGTGCATCAACGTCTTCTTCCCCCGCTGATCCTGGTTTTACTCAGTCTACCAACGCTTTCATGACGATTCCTCGTTCGCCTTCTGCTGTTCCGTTACCTTTGCCTCTCCCGTTACCGGAGGTCGTCGGAGATTCGAAGAATCGAAATGGGGGAAACGGTAGAGGATTTGAGGAAAGAGATCGAGATCCTGAGAGAGTTACTGCTGATCGTACCTCCTCTGCTCCTCCTCTCACCAGGTTGATTTCAATTTTTTTTTTTCAATTAGGGTTTAGACTTCAGAAATTTGATCCTTATTCAGTTACATTGCTTTACTTTAATCCAGTTTTTGTGGCCATGTTGGTACTTATAGCAATCTCATCTTGTTTATATCATTCGTGTGTTAATCACCAGCAATGGCTTTGCCCGTGACTCGAAGAGAGCTACGAGTCCGAAGAACAGAAATGAATATTGGGTGAACATTCCAACCATGAGTGCTCCAACGAGTCCATACATGAGTCCTGTACCTAGTCCACATAGGAAGAGTACTGGATATGATTTGCCTTTCTTTCATTTGCCTCCTAAAAGCAATCACGCTTGGTCAGCTCCAGATATGCCACTTGATACCTCTGGACTTCCTCCTCCTGCATTTTACGACTTCAATGCATTTAGTACAGACAATTCTCCTATCCAAAGCCCACAACCTCGAAGTCCTCGCAGACAGATCAAAAGCCCACAACCGAGCAGACCATCTTCACCCTTGCACTCTATGCTATCGCCTGATCATTCGGCTGCACCACGGGATAGTGTTTCCTCACCGTTGCATCCAAGGATGTCAACTGATGTTACGAATGGACGACGTGAAAACTCCAATGTTCATCCTTTGCCTCTTCCTCCTGGAGTTGCTTGTCCTGCTACATCAGCTGCTTCTGTTCCATGCCCGCAGGCTCCTCTCAAACAGGATTCGTTGCCGATGAGTTCTCCCTGGAAGAAAGGGAAGCTAATAGGTCGTGGTACATTTGGTAGCGTTTACGTTGCTAGCAACAGGTAATTTTTTCTCTTATTGTATCTTTCCTACAGTTTCTCAGTGCCAAGTATGCTTTTTTGTTTTTCTCAGTGTTTCCTGATATATCTTTCATTTGCAGCGAAACTGGAGCCTTGTGTGCGATGAAGGAAGTTGAGCTATTTCCTGATGACCCGAAATCCGCAGAGTGTATAAAGCAATTAGAGCAGGTAAACTCCAAGAGAGTCAATGCTCTCAATGAGGCTATAGGAACTATGACTGTGTTTTTGTTGCTCGTTTGTTCAATCTCATAACTTTATTTTTCTTTTATTTCAGGAGATCAAACTTCTTAGCAACCTTCAACATCCAAACATTGTGCAGTATTTTGGTAGTGAGACAGTGAGTATATCCTCTGTTTACAGGCATATAATCTACCTACCCAATGCAGTGTGACTAAAATTTCATCGAGTAATTCTTTGATGTTGTATGTACAGGTAGAAGATCGTTTCTTTATATACTTGGAATACGTTCACCCGGGTTCTATTAACAAATATATCCGTGATCATTGCGGTACCATGACAGAATCTGTTGTTCGCAATTTTACTCGTCACATTTTGTCTGGGCTTGCTTATTTACACAGTAAAAAGACAGTCCACCGGTAAAGTCACAGCACTAGTGTAATTAATCTTAGTGAATATTTTTCCAGATGTTGAAACATTGCTTAAGCATATTGGTTTACCTTTCTTTTGTTAATTTTCATCAGGGATATCAAAGGTGCTAATCTTCTTGTTGATGCTTCTGGGGTTGTCAAGCTTGCTGACTTCGGCATGGCTAAGCATGTGAGCGTTATATAATTTGTCTATTGTTGTTGTTGCTAATTGTCTTCTTAAGTCATCAGTCTGATACGAATATCAAAGTTCTTTGTTTAGTCTCAGTTTGATTACAAAAAAATAACTATTTTATTCTTCAGCTTACTGGACAAAGAGCTGATCTCTCGTTAAAAGGAAGCCCATATTGGATGGCACCAGAGGTAGTCTTCATTCAGTGATACTGAAAATTCAATAAAGTCCATAAAGCCTATATATATAATAACATTACATTCCTTTACTCGCACAGCTCATGCAAGCTGTGATGCAGAAAGATAGCAACCCAGATCTCGCTTTTGCTGTTGATATATGGAGTTTAGGATGTACAATCATTGAGATGTTCACTGGGAAACCTCCGTGGAGCGAGTTTGAAGGGGTAAGTATACACATGTGCCTCATATTGTCTTATATTATACTAACGAATTTTTTTAATTCCTGAAATCTAAAACTCTTTGTATCAACTTTTGTCTTTTCATAGGCTGCAGCTATGTTCAAGGTCATGAGAGACAGCCCACCGATACCCGAATCAATGTCACCTGAGGGAAAAGATTTTCTAAGATCATGTTTCCAGAGAAATCCAGCAGAGCGACCAACCGCAGCTATGTTGTTAGAACATCGTTTCCTAAAGAACTCTACACAACCAACCTCACCACGCAACAGCGATGTCTCAAATTGCTTTCACTCCTTCAACGGGATGAACATAACGGTAAGTGAAACCTCAATACAAGGGTGTATCTCTCTCATGGACTGGTCTATGTCAGTAATGATAAATCTTCTCTCCTTCTGCATCGACAGGAACCAAGCACTAGAAGAGAGAAACCAAATTTCGTACTAGATCAGGTTTCGCCAGCTAGAAATGTAACATCCTCAGATAGGTAATCACTCTCATCACAGTTTCTTTTAATTCACACCTCAACTCTTCTATTACAACTAGAAACATGTTTGTGAAACCTGTGTTCTTGTTTTTGTCTCCGTGTTGTTTCTTTGTTGTGTGTGTTTGGCTGTTTTCCCCAGCTTCTTCACGCATACTTCTTTTTCTCCAGTGAAAGTGGGCAGCAGCAGCAACAGTACCGGTCTCCCGAGCTAACCGGAACCGTGTCCAGACTGTCTCCTCGGTCCACTCTCGAGGCTATTCCAAGCCCGTCTCCTCCCCAACGACCTAAGCACAACAATGACAGGAGATGATATTTGATTAGCAGCTCCAGCTTCCATGAGTTTAACACTTGAAGCCACTTCTATACGTATTTTTATACACTTGTGTGTGTATATCAATGTATGGATTTAGAGTTTGAGGAATACAATTGAGATGAATGTAAATCATTTGCGTAGAAGAAATGTGTATGTAAAATTTCTAACCCAATGTTGAATTGATAGAAGAAGCTTATTTCTTTCTTTTTACTTCAGAGTGCATTTTTTTAACGTCGTCTTGTATGTTTTGGTTTTTAAGGGTCGACGATATTTTTCCAACTCGATAGTTTCAAAAGTTTTTATATGTACCCAGTTCTTTGTTCCGTTAAATTTGCTCTACTGTAAATTTTATTAATTTAATTCCCTCTCTCAAACTATTAAAATTGTAATTTTCTCCCGACGGTATTAGATTAGAAAAAGTTATAGTAGGATAAGTTTGACGAAGCAAAGTACATATGGATCAATTCTCTGCCTAAAGTTTCACTTGTTTTTCATTGTCCTAGGTATAATAATTGGAACTAAATCCAACTGTCCAATTCAGTTTGGTTTCATTCGGTTTTAATATCTAGATCATTTCAATTCTTGATTTGGTTCAGTTTGTTTTTTGGTTCTGTTCGTTTCTAACTGAAACTAATACTTTTGGTATTTTTTTTATAGTAAAAAATAACTATTTGGAACCGATTTAATAATATTTTGGGTTTCATTAATTTAAAACGAATCAAACAGAAGAACCAGATGACCAAAGCTAGTATATAAATTCTCTGTAGAAGAGTGAATTTGAATTTGGTTTCTCATGACAAGACATAGTAGCATTGTGTCAGGGAGTAGTTTTCGTGATTAGACAGAATTTTAAATATGTAAATTTAAGAAAGTAATTATGTGAAAAATATCTAAATTACCCTCTGTCCGATCAAATTCAAATTCGGGGCTTTTCAAAAAAGGTAAAACATACAAAATCTCGTCATTTCCTCGAGAGCCGTTTGTGGTTTTTTTTTTTTTTTTTGAATTTTCTTACTGTTGATGAGCAGATCTCTAATGTCGAAAGAGAAGGTGATCATTAATCTCTGTAGCTCGGACGAAGAAGTTTCCGACGATGAGAATCACTGTGAAGAAACGGAAGGAGAATCCGAAGAAGAAGAAGAAGATACGATTTCAAGGTTTTTCTAATAAAATTAATTTCTGAATGGTTTCTTTGCTTATATAATCAATCTTCATCGATTTTGAATTTCATTTGAATCAGTGAGGATGATAACGATTGGAATGCTTCAACGGATTCAGATTTTGAGTACGATTTAGCTGACGAAACCGGGGATAAAGACGTTGTTGATGATGAGAAAGTCACTCGTCTCCTCACAGGTTTTGTTACATAGCATTTGTCGAACTGAAATCTCTTTTGGATTGTTTAAGAATATATTCTGATTTGAACACTCTTGTGTTGTTTCGTTTAGCTGGAAGTGATTTGAAAGCTCTGAATTTAAAGGAATGTAAAGCATATTTGAGAAAGCATGGTCTACGTTTATCTGGTACTAAAGCAGTTTGTATTGACAGAATCGTTGAGCATTGGAGGTGTTTACTTCTCTCTCTCTCTCTCGCTCTTGTGAGAATTCAGTGTTTACTTACATTCTAATGATGGTTTTTTTCTAGGATTAAAGATGGAAACGGAGAAGCATTGTATCCAAGATCATCTTTTACTATCAATTGTAAAGGTAAATACTGTTTCCAATATGTTACTTTAGTTTTTCTGTGTGTTAATGTTGTAAATTTTGATAACAAAACAAAAAAAATTGGTGTAGGTGATGTTTGTAAAGGAGACACTGTTTTGTTTACACAAAAGGTCCATCACAAGTACTAACTTCTCCAAACTCATTGTTCATGGTTTACTTTACTTATATTACATTTGATTTGATGGTATCGTGTTAATGTATATCAATGATCTCGGGGTTGAATAGGTATGAAAAGATGAAAAAGAGTGGAAAGATTATGGGAAGAAGAACTGTGGCTGGCCAGGTTGTTAAAGAAAGCTATGGTACTGCTAAACAGCAACACACTTTCACTGTAAGTATGACCATTATTGTATGATTTGCTTGATCCATTCTATAGACTTCCAGTCTCGTAAACTAACTATCTGGTTTGTGTCTTTACCAAAGATTGAAGTGCTTTGGTGCCAGGGGACACAGATACTACCTCCTTTGTATCCATTACTAGTTAAAGGACGGAATCTTTATAAGTTAATGACTTTGAGGCAGGTGAGTTGTTTTGAAAGTTTGTGTGCTTTTATTACATATTCAGTCATGAGTCTTGCCTTTAGGATTTATGTATTGGTCACTCCATTGCTTATTCCAGCGATGGGGTAATGAAGCAGACAGAGTAAAAGTTCTTTCTGAAAAGCATAACCGTGGTGCAGCAGCAAGAAAGATTATGAGAGAAAGGAAAATAAAGTTAGGCTATGTACTTAAAGGTGAGATGCTTTATTCTTCTTTGTTATTGGTATGTTCATATATATGAGAGATTTCTTTTAGTGATCGTTCGGTTTTTGTAATCAGATGGAAGACTTCAAAAGCCTGGTCCTGTGAAGAAGAAGCCTTGTAAAGTAAAGACAAGAAAAAACGGGAACGATGAGAACCTAATCCAGAAGTCTAGACAAGACATTCTGGCTAAGGATCCTACCCAGTTGGGTAATATGAGTGCCCCTAACTCCAACACTTCCCATTCATTTGCCCCTCGACCACATGCGCCTCTGACACATGCTCCTCGTCCATACGCTCCTTACAATGTTCACCATTCACACTTGTCTCGTCCAAACTTTCCTCCTTACCACTCCTATACTTATCAAACAAACCAAAGACCACCACAAGGTTTCTACAACAGAGGACCTGCCTCAAATGCCTTGCAAGGACAACCATTCTTCAACCAACATACCACTACAAACGCTATGCCGGTCACAAATCAGGAGAGACCATACCAGAACCATCATACCCGTCCTGCCAGCTCGAGCAGTGGCTACAACCTTGGAGTGAGGGACTTGAACCGCTTCTCGGATATGTCGATTAGCCAAAGAACAGAACGAGGCACATACAGGCAGAGTGAGGCCACTCGCCCACCATACCAGAATCATTTTACCGACCGTTGGAACCCCAATAATGACTACAGTCGAGAAAGAGACACTCGCAGAACAAATTATCGATAATATCCCTTGTGAGTAATATCTTCTATCATCATATGAACTTGGTATCTGTCTCGTTTGCAAGTAAACTAACTTTCACACATCTTTCTGGTTCTCAGGCCATAGGAAAGCTCCCTGATCATCAGTTCTCAAGGTTCTTCTGTGATTTTTACGACAGCTTTTAGGTTCATGATTCTCTTGATCATCCATTTCTCTTTTGTATGACTCTGCTCCTTGGTGATGGTCTTTGTTGACAAATTTTGAACAACTTCCATGTGTTATATTATGCGTGACTCTTTTGACTCTTTTGTTTTATCTTTTTGTCCGGCCCATACGTGACTAACTCATTACAATATTATGCTCATAAAACCCACTGGGCTTCGATTATTATTAAATTATTTTTTTCTTTTGCTTTTTTATTATTTATATTTCTTTATTAGCCCCATTGGTTGCAGAAACTTACAAACATGGCATGAGAATCTGCTAACAAGTTCTGAGGACCCTTAACAAAGAAACTCTCAGACTCATCTCCATCAAAACCTGAGCTTTTACCTTCTCTCACTTCCTTAAACCTATCCATCAAATGAAGTCCCGTCAAGTGATCTCCCCAAATATCATAGCTATACTCTTTCACCTTCTCTTCTTTCACTTCAGTTATTGATTTTGCTCCAGGAGCTCTCACATTTGGAGCCAGAGAGCTTTGTTGTATGATTTTCGTTGACTTAACCTCTGAAACTGGAATGGTTGCTGACTGTGATGAGACAGGTTTGGGAAGCTTTACTGGTTTCGTGATGGCTTCAGTAGTTGGTGGTTTTGGTGACAATGGAGATCTTGGAGTTGAGTTACCACTGTGGCTACTTGAAACATCTGTGAGCTCGGATGTTAAGAGACCTCCTTTCTTCTTCTTCTTGTTACGACGTCTCTTCTTGTCTTTTGCAGTCTTTACAGTGAGATTCACAGCTTCTGATGCTTCTACATTGGAAGAAAGAGAAGTAGAAACAGAAGTCATTGGGTTTACACTGCTACTCTTGGGAACTTCATCGAATCCGTGCAAGCTTTCTTTGCTTATGGATCGAAGCAAAGAATCCATTTCAGGTGAGATTGTGATTGTAGATGGCTTCTCAACTTTCCTCAACTCCATGTGGTTGCAGTTGTTTCCTTTGTCACTCTCCTCTACGAAATGGTCGTTGAAGCAGAACATCAGAATGAGTAAAGCAGCAACAATAAGAAGCGCGATTAAGATCTTCCTCGTCCTCACCCAAAAGACCGGTTTTTTATTGAGATTAAGCATCAAAACAGGCGCTGTAGCCTTCATAGGTACTGAAAAAACAGCAACTCCACATGTCCAAGAGTCATGATCAGTCTGGTAAAAAAAGAGAAACTTAATGGAACCCTCTGGTTCTGATGATAATCTTTCACAATGATCATTCACCATATAACCATTTCCTCCATACTCTTTTCCCATAACCGAAACACTAAAGTCCCTTGTGTTCTTCATAGCATAAAGCTCTTTCCACAATGGCTTGTAACAACTGGTATCTCCTATGTGAAAGTATCCACTAAAAGGCTGAAATTCTATGATGTGGACAGGCTTTAGAGATAGCCACACAACACCACATAGATTATTTCTTAACAGAGCAGAGCTACTCTGTAATTCGTTGGGACAAGACAACCCAAAGAAAGAAACAGTCGAATCAGACTGATTCGAAATCTCTGAAAGGAAACTGAACAACTGTGAACTAGGACAAACATTCTGGTCACTGTTTTGTATCGCTAAACCCTCAGAATCTTCATCATCAAAGCTCTGAATCCCCTTAACAATGTTGTAGCCATCAGAACCACAAGGACCATACTCAGCTAAGTTATGCAATGTATTGACTGAAGAAAGCAATAGACATGAAATCAGGAGAAGACAATGAAACGCCTTAGATGAACCAAATGCAGCTCCTCCTCTGTTAACACATAAACACTTACACACATAAGAGACAAAACCTTAAAAATGAGCTTCACCAACTACTTATAAACATTCTAGGAAACAAAAATGAAGTCTTCATTCAATAGTACTCAAAAAAAAAGTTCTATAAACAGAAAAAGAACAAAGAAGAAGAGATTGTTCCTATAGATAGTAAGAGAAAAAAACCCAAATCAAACTGTTCTATACAATATCAAGCTAAACCCAGAACAAACAGTAGTAGTAAAAAAATCGAACTTTAAGTTAACAAAATCAAAACTTTCGTGAAAACCAAAGAACCCATCATCGAGAAAAAGTGAAAAAGAAAGAATAATGATAATTTACCGATGGTGGAAGAAGAAAGAAGGAGGCGTAATAGCTAGGGTTTTTCGCTCCATGTCTGAAAACAACATCGAATCATGAAAACTTATCTTCTGAATTAATTTTTTTTTTTTAAGTTGAAAGATTAAAATCAAAAGGTGCGATTTTCTTGGGGACGAGAGAGCAAACGCCACCTGAAGGAAGGGAGGCTGAGAACCAATAGACTGGAAAATTAAAGGAGAGGAACAAGATGACATATTCATCTTGTTAAATTACGAAATTACCCTCTATAGTAACCTAACTGTTATTACTTTAGGGTTGGTCCTTTCGTAATATTTTCACTTGTTTTCCTTTTTACTTTTATTTTCAAAATGGCATTTGTAATAATTTTTTATATAAAAAAAATCTCTATATCTTTACTCAATATTATATAACTTCTATACCAAATTAGCTATATTTGTGAAAAAAAAACTTTTGGGTTTGGGTAATACTAAGAAATTATGATAAATTCATTTAGAAATATTCAAAACTTTAAAAAAATTTTTTTGTATAAATAATAAATTGTATACTATTTTTGAAGTTTTTAACAGACGGTTATATGTAAAACAAGTGTCTGAAAGAAAACAAAATAACGTAAAATAAAATAAATATTGAAACAGCTAAATTAAATAGCTAAGAAACATAGTTTTAAAATCAGAAATTGTGTGAATGTATCACTTTTTTTTCTTGTCAGCAACTGGATTTTTTTTTACTTGTAATGCGGAAGGAATCAATTTTCAGTGCTAAAGGATTTGTAAAAATAGTATTACCTCTTCAATAAATTTGTAAATGTATTATTTAACTTATATATTAAATATTTTGTTTTATTAATCTAATAATACTACTGTTTAAAAATGCATTAGAGATTTAGACTTGAAAAAAAAGTTAATTAAGATTATTGAAAACAACTCTTGTTGTAAAATTTAAACTTATATTTTCTTACTTTAGACTAAAAAAAAATCTTACTAAAAAAAGAAGATTTATAAGATTTAGCGGTAAGTTGAAGTACACGTGGCACTTATTAAACTTTTTGGGGTCAAAATTGGAAGTCTATTTGACATTTGTGTGCGTACGACAAAACCGGTACGGTCCGGTACAGCTATAAACGATTACCTTATTAACGGAGTTAATAACGGGGAATGTCGAGGTTTGACGGCGTTTATCTTTCGTTTAAAAGATTCTTCTCGACGTGTTGCCCACATTGCTACGATTCATGCTTATGGGCCCTAGTGGACCTTTTGAATTCAATAGACAAAAGACATATATATAATTGATGTATTAATCACATATTAAGTTATAGAATTATTAATTATTTAATAAGCTAAGATTCTCATTATTAACTCTTCATGCAACAACCATGTTTTAGACAGCGACTTATATTCTAGACCCCACATTTTCAAGTTATAAAGTCTCGTCATTTAGATTTAAGCCAATAAGCCTTTTTTTGTTACAACCTAAGTATTGTTAAATAATCAATGTTAAATAGTTTATAAATTAGAAATAGTAGTAGTACATAATATTTATTATATACGAGTTCAATATAATAAATAACAGGTGGTAAGTTTACTAAATGCAGATGTATCAAATTTCATACTGTCTATATTATATAGGCAGCCCTCTCTTATACTTTTTAAGTATCCTAGGCAAAATACGGAAAAAATCATTATATAATAAGATTCTAAAGGATTTAATTTTTTTTTTTGCTAGTAAGATATGATTTTAAAGGACCTAAAATTTTAATATAATCTGAAATTTAGTAATTAAATAGGTTAAAAAGAAAATTTTGATTTTTTCTTAAATTTGGACTCTACTATTCTATTATTACCAAGGTTACAAATATTTTTGGACTTTTTATTCAAATTTTTTTCATATTTTCACAATAGAAAATAAAATTTTGAGCCCTTTTTAAACATGGACCCTAGGCAAATGCCTATATTGTAACTCCCTAAAGACGGGCCTATATATAGAAACTTATCTAATTGGCCTGTCAGTTGTGGCCTAATATTGACAAAAAAATGAGTTTAATAAGTAAAGAGTTACGAAACCCTCATATTTTTAAAATAAGTAGTGAATTTATCCCAAAAAAAATCGAGAGAGTAAAGTAGACACTAAAATACATTTATGGAATTTCAGATAGTAGACTACGGACCAGAAATTGTCGATTCAAATTGACAAAACAGAAAATTTATAAAAAAAATTATAAAAGAAAAAAAAATAAGAGAAGAAGAAGAACTAGAGACTTGTATAGAGAAAATATTAATGATGATACATATTGAATAGTTAATATAGGTGGAGGATGTATAAGTGGGCTTGGCTTATACTTTAAATGGGCTTCGATTGTACCTTTGATGGGTTAACTAAAATTGTGAACTTAACGGGCCTTTACTTCTAATATAGCCCAAAAGAAATTATTTTCCGTCTGATATTTATTCGGCCTTAGACTTAAAGTTCGTGAAGCGCATCAACTATATCCTTCAGATTTTTTTTGTAAGATTTTCGTTTCTCAGAGATCAGAGAGAGATCGAAAGCGCGCGATAAGAGGAGTAGGAGGATTGTTGTTGTCAATCGGAGATCTACTCGCCGATCTCGTCGAAGAATCTGGCGATTCATCGAAAACTGATTCGAGTTCTTAACATTCTTCAAAATCAGTCGCTGTCTAAATCGCCATTGAGAATAACACTGTTTCCATTACAGATAATATCGTCGTTGAAACAATGAGGAGGAGGATCTCCGATCTTCCACGGGAATTGACGGAGGAGGTTCTCTGTAGGGTTCCAGTGACATCTCTGAGAGCAGCACGATTCACTTGCAAAAACTGGAATATGATATCGAAAGATGGAAGTTTCAGAAAGAAGCTGTTCCGAGAAGCAAAGAGGAAGCACGAATGTCAGATGGTAATGATGCTGGAACATAGACTTTATCTAGTGAGCATAGATCTCCTCAATCCATCAATAGACCAAATAGGTAAACTTATTAGCCTAGATGATGCAGATCGAGTCGACATATCTCAAATCTTTCATTGCGACGGTTTAATATTATGCATAACCAAAGACAGATCTAGGCTTGCGATTTGGAATCATTATAGTGGGCAAACAAGGTGGATCGAACCAAAAAATTCATACCACAGAATGGACAGGTACGCTATCGGATACGAGAAGGAGAAGAACAACAACTCTTGTAGCTACAAAATCTTGAGATTATTGGAATGTTATGACCTCATTAGAGATGAGGCGGTACGTGAGTATGAAATCTTCGATTTAAACTCTAATTTGTGGAAGGTTGTTGATGTAACTCCGGACTGGAGGGTAGAATATTATTGTCGTGGTGTGACTCTCAAGGGCAACACTTACTGGTTTGCTCAAAAAAAAGGAAAAACCATGTCAGATTTGGCTGATTTCTTGATCTGTTTTAATTTCACGACAGAGAGATTTGGATAGCGTCTACCTTTGCCTTTTCAACTTAATCTGTGTAATACGGTGACTCTATCGAGTGTTAGAGGTGAGCAGCTTGCAGTGTTATATCAGCCACTTCGCGGAGAATATACTATGAAGATCTGGATTAGTGATAAGATTGAGCCCAATGCAGTGTCATGGACAAAGTTGTTCTTGGCAGTTGATATGAAACCACTCTTTGGTGGTGGGTTTTGCAGAAAAGGTGCGAGTTTTGTTGTTGACGAGAATAAGAAGATCGCCTTGGTTCTGTGTAAGGATGTAATTGCATATATCACTCCTTCTCGTCCTATTTCCAAACACACCGCTTGCATCATAGGAGAGAACGGATATTTTAGAAAACTGGATCTCGGAATAGCTTTAGACAATGCTAGTTGGGCACTCCTGTGCCCTTACTTTCCAAGCTCATATTGCGCCGGTCCTGATCCAATTCCTTAAGGAGCAACACTTTTTAAAAAAGCGTTAGGTTGTGCCGGTCCTGCCTCGAGGCTACTAGAACATACATTAATCTTTTCATTTGTATGGTCAGTCCTTTTACTGTTTTCCTTGTTTCTCTTTATGGCTCTTCCAACATGTCTTTGAAGCACCCAAATGGCTCTTGAAATAATAATTACTTGGTAATATTCATGAAGGTGAAGTTCCTGATGTGTTGCATGATGACTCGAGATACAGAAAATCTTCATTCTAATTTGCTTGATTTCTTTTTTTCACCGAAATTATCTCATTTGCCTCTCTTAAATAAGCTAGCTAAGGTATCGTTGGAGTTTTACTCAATATATTTGACTTCACTGTAGAATGTTTCAGTGGAGTTTCAGAGAATAGATTATAGATAGAATATTATCGATTTGATAGTAAAAGTTTATAAAAGAAAGAAATAAAAGAAGAAGAACTATAGGCTTGTATAGATAAAAAACTATGATATAGATACTGAATAGTTAAGGCCTTAACGTGGAGGATATATAAGTGGGCTTGAATTATACCTTTAGTGGGCTTTGATAGTACTATCAATAGGCCTAACTAAAATGGGAACTTAACGGGCTTTTACTTCTAATATAGCCCCAAAAAATTGTTATACGTCTCTGATATATATTGGGCCTTAGAGTAAAAGTTTTTAAAGCCCAACAACTATATTTTTCAGATTTTTTTGTACGATTTTCGTTTCTCAGAGATCAGAGAGAGATCGAAAGCGCGCGATGAGAGGAGTCGGAGGACCGTTGTTGTCAATCGGAGATCTACTCGCCGATCTCGTTGAAGAATCTGGCAATTCATCGAAAAATGATCCGAAATCTGAACATTCTTCAAAATCAGATGTTAATATCTCTGAATCGTTGGATCTAACTCGACTTTTTCAGGTCACTCTTCTGATTTTGTTGTTTTTTCTTGTAGGTTATAATGATTTACAACCTCTGTTTCATTTTGATTTATTGGAATTTGTTCAGTCCTGTAATCTCCATCACTGTTCGTTCAACGTATAGTGAATTTCACCTGATATTGTGTAATTTTTAGTTTAGATTCTGAATTTTTTAAGGGGTTATTTGAATAGTATGAGTCCGAACCAGTTCTTTGTTTATCCAAACTCATTAGAGAATGTTGAAATTTTTGTGGAAAAGCTTTACTGTATATACATTCTTTTATCTATATAAAGTGAGTGATTTAATCTTGACAAATACAAAGTTTCATAGTATCAATAGACGAAAGTGCAATTAGGATGAAGGTTGTTTGATCATTTAATAGTTTGATAGAGCCTTTGGTGTTTGAGTATAATCCATTCTTGAGTATAATATTGTATCTCTCTACAACAAATCTCCATGGTAGTTAGGGTTCTTGATTGTAATTCATTGTTAGATAAGAAAGAAAGTCTCATTTGTTATGTTGTTACAATGTTTTTATTGATATTGTTTGTGTCAGTAGTATAGTATTTGGATGTATTAATATCTTTCCTTGGGCTTTTGAGCTTGTTTTAACAATGCAGTTATCAGATAAATAGCTGTTGTGTTTCAGGAAAACTATGATAAACTAAACAATGCGTTTGCTGGTTCTGATCACTCATGGACCTCTCTAACGTTAGAGGTAATTTGATACGCTTCTCGACTCGACAACTATCACTTATTGGTTCTTTTCTTTTTTATGTTTCCATCAATTCAAAATAAAAATGAAATTGTTTGGGAATCTAATTTTTGAAAAAAGGAAGGTAAAAGTAGGAAAAAAAAAGAAGATCGTCGATCAATTCTTTCTGAATTGGATATCTTTAACTACTTCTTAATTGGCATATCATGTGATTAAATACATACTCGAAGTTGTACTTATAACAGTTACTCTTTTAATATATAGTAGATAATATATAAGATTCTCTAGATATGTTTTTTTTTTCCCGAGAAGACAAATGCTGAAATCTTAAGTGGCTCTTCAAGAGACATATAAATTACGTGCTTATCCTTCAATTTCAGCTTTGCACTGCCCTTGAAACTGCAAACAAGTTGGTCCAGACCACCACAACAAATGCCCGATCGCTGTCAGAGAAGATGAACGAACTCGAGAAAATAGTGAAACGAGGAGACTCTGCAGTTGCAGCTGCGAGAACAGTTCACACCTCGGTTAACCAGAAAGGATTACCCTCGACGTGACCAGTTAGGACATATAACAGTATCAATTATATGCTTTAACAAGGTACAAACCAAACTTGATGTGTTTTATTAAAGTCTTTGATTTGTAAACTGAGTTTTAAATGTTAGCCAATAGATGGAAATGGCAGCTTTCATATCTTCAATGATTAAAGATTTAATCAGATATCATTATCTAACATCTATGGAAGAGTTCAATTGGATGATTGCAGATTTTATGATTTGGTTCGAAAGATATGGTAAGGTCTGATTTATATATTTATAAATGAGAGATTAGATTGGGTGTGACCACTTAATTTTTGCTGGAAAAACTTCTAAACTAATCAAATTTCGTCATTGCTTCTGTCACTTGATCCAAAACCAAATCCTGTCATAGAGGTGAGAGAGATTAGTTGTACTGTGCTGTTTGATTTAGTCTACAATGTGTTAAGATTATTCAGATTGATCTGAAAATATTAGGACGAGTTAGTGTTAATAGTCAATTATCTTGATGTGATGTCTCTCGAATGATTGATTAGTTGTTAACCAATACATTTGTATTTTTCTGTTTGGTGCATGTTCCTCTGCTCAGCAATATGCATTTGTCATTATAATATATATAGTTCGTGCACTTTTATTATTATTTTTGTGTTATCACTAGTTAGGTACGATTTGATGGCGAATTAAAATATCAATACTGATTACTGATGATTGGATTAACAATTCTCACCTGTATTATTTCGTTGCAACAGTTAAATCACAGTGGTCCTGCTTCTTTCGTGGACCACATTTTGTTTGACCTCCTTAAATAGGGACCATGTACTTAGATTTTGACATTGGGTCCCATTACATGACCATATCTTTATCTATATAATTCTTTCATTTTCCTTCTTTGTTACCTGCATGAACATGGATTATCCTTACGAAGACTTCTTGGACCTCTTCTTCTCTGGAAACACTGACACTCCTGTTGCAGCTGCAAGCACCTCCTCTTGTGGTAATGTGTTGAATGATGGTTCTCTTGAGATGGATTGGGACTGTGACTTCCGTGATCTCATTGAATCCATGATGGCTGATGAAGGAGTCTTGATGGAATCGGAATCTACTCCATGTCCCCATGGTCAGGACGGAGTTTGTAACTCTGCATCTACAGGTTTGTCCGTGGTTGATGTAGAAGAGGAGCCCAATGCTGATGAATCAAAAGGCGTGAGGTTGGTTCACTTACTAGTTGCTGCTGCAGAAGCATCAAGTGGTGCTAACAAAACCCGGGAGCTAACTAGAGTTTTACTTGCGAGGCTAAAGGAGTTGGTTTCTCCTAGTGATCAAACCAACATGGGAAGACTGGCTGCTCACTTCACCAAGGGCCTTTTAAAGCTGTTCGAACAAGGTAATGATCTGCGTCCCAATAAACACCATGACGATGTTTATGACCAAACAGATGTGATCTCAGCGTTCCAACTGTTCCAGAACATGTCTCCGTATGTCAACTTTGGTTATCTCACTGCCACACAAGCTATTTTAGAAGCAATTCAGTATGAGCGGCGTGTCCATATCGTGGACTACGATATCAGCGAAGGTTCTCAGTGGGCCTCATTGATGCAAGCCATGGTGTCTAGAAACACCAGTATAGCGTCCCAACATCTTAGGATCACAGCTTTGTCTCGAGCCACCAATGGAAAAAAATCCATTGCTGCTGTCCAAGATGCTGGTAAGCGTCTAACCGCATTCGCAGAGTCTATTGGCCAGCCGTTTTCATACCACCATTGTAAAGTTGACAACAACGACGCATTCAACACTTCGTCTCTAAAGCTTGTAAGAGGAGAAGCAGTGGTGGTTAACTGTATGTTACATCTTCCTCGGTTTAGCCACCAAACTCCCAGTTCCCTCATTTCATTTCTATCGGAAGCTACAACTCTAAATCCGAAACTTATAACTCTCGTTCACGAGGAAGTTGGTCTCATGGGAAGCCAATGTTTCCTATATCGGTTCATGGACTTGTTACATCAGTTCTCAGCCATATTCGACTCTCTAGAGGCTGGACTTTCAATCGAAAACCCGGCTCGTGGCTTTGTTGAACGTGTTATCATTGGACCGTGGGTTGCGAATTGGTTGACTCGAATCATCAACACTGCTGATGATGCAGTTGTTGAGAGTTTTGCTTCGTGGTCACAGTGGTTAGAGACTAATGGGTTCAAACCAATGGAACTTAGCTTCGCTAATCGTTGTCAAGCAAAGCTTCTTTTGAGCTTGTTTAACGATGGGTATAGACTTGAAGAATTGGGCCAAAATGGGCTTGTTTTGGGCTGGAAATCTCGGCGTCTTGTGTCAGCCTCCTTTTGGGCCTTGCGAGTTTCGAATGAGTAAATTATCACATACATGACTAATGTAAATATTGAACATGTATCTATACAACACTAAGAGTTAATTTCTGAGAAGTTAAAAAAAGCTTTGATTATATTTAGAAGTACTTTTTTTCTTTTCAACAAGTAACTAACAACGCTCTGATCTATAGGCCAAATTCTCCAATTGGAGTTTAATGGACTTCGAATTCATCATTTAATGTCTAACTGAATAAGGGGCAAACCAAATAAACCACATGCTTCTATTAGAATATGGGCTTCCAATTCAAAATCAATTGGCAATAAGTGGAGAAATTCATATTCTTATATATACTAGAGAGAATCCCTTTAAACTCGAGATAATGGCTCTTTGACCATTAATCTCGATAAGTTCGGGGATAGATCGAAGACACCAATTTTTGAATCTGAGTTGTCGATAATGGACTAGCTATGGGTCAGATCAGGTTGGATAGTGTGGATTGTGGGTTCTGATACCATATTAGATTATGGAATTCCAACTCAAAACCAATTGACAATGAATGGAGAGGTCCATATGTTATATATTTTAGAGAAGATCCCTTCCAACTTTCGATGTGGGATATTTCTTGGCTTAGAAGATACATTAGACTTACCAAAAACTAAAAATTATTTTGGGCAATGGATATACAAGAAAGAAAAGTAATCAAAGTAATGGTTTAATGGTCAATGCCGGGGCTGTTTCCCGGAGTAGTTGGCCGGAACTCATCAACGCCATATTTTTCATTTATAGTGCCTCTCTTCACCGAGCCGCGGCCGATAAGCCACTGGCTCCTCTGTGTACCTTGTTTAACTTACCATGGGCACTCAAGCGGCTTGCCTCGGTTGGTATGATATCATGACACAATTATTGCAATAATAAGAAGAGATTTGCATATTTTCAGACACATAGCTTTTGCCGTTGATGATGATGATTGAGTCTTTGTTAATAAAAAATTTAAAATCAAAATAGTAATTATGAGAAGTCTCTATCTGTTAATTTATGTTTTAATGAGTTCTAAGAGAGAAATATAAGTATGTTTAAGCTTGTATACTATATAGATTGTAGTTTAAGAGATGTTATATGAAGACTAGTTTTGAATCTTAAAGGGTTTGAGGAATCTTGAATTTGAGGGTATCTATATATAGGCACTCAAAGTAACATGTGAATTCAAGTTAGGTTATGGGTTTAAACCATGTTGTTAAATATATTCTCCTACTAAAAAAGTTTTAACTAAACTAAAGCATAGTGGATCCATGTTGATATATATATATACATATATATACATATATATATATTTTTATTAATAAAAGGTTTTTATAAGTTGTTCACAACTACCACTTCACATTTGCCACTATTAAAGAATTACAATTATTATATAGAGAGAACAATTATTATTCACTATAAATATGTAGAAATTTGTTGACAAATATGTAGACAAGTCTGTAGATTTTCAATAATTCAGAGGAGTAGCCCTGCTTTTCTTTCGTATTAAGAAGAATTTGCTCGTTTGCGTTCTTTATTTTCTTTATTTTCCCTTTCAGTTATCCCATGATGTCTAAATTATAAAGCTGATGCTCTTGCTAGAGGTATTCGAGAGTCAGCTTTCGAGGGTTTATTATAACTTACACTCGTGCTTTCTCGTTCTTGATATTATATAAATGTCGTTGACAAAAAAAATATGTAGAAAATTAAATAATAAATGTTAACAATAACTGAGAAATACTGTTAAAATCTTCGTCATGGTTTAGATGATCCAGTTAATAATTATAATATCAGATGTTCGACTTCTCCTCTTTACATATAATAAAAATAAGTTTTGGATTATGGATCGAAGTTTGTCGATCTAACTATTAAAAAAAAATATACTTTTCGTCAAGTAGTTGAATTGAATGTCACGTATGCTATTTTCCTATTCGAATTTATCTGTCTCACGTAATATTATTAGGAGTTTGGAGAAATTTAATTATAGATCTTTGTTGATCCAATTGACGACAATAAAACCGAAATTTCTTGATCAATAACTCAAACTCCCTAAATGTTAAAATTTATCATACAGACCTACGTAATTCTTTGGAATCGAAATCCGGTAAGAAAAACTTTATACCGTACAGCTAAAACCGTAGTTAACAATCGGACTCTCACTCTCGTTAACATTTTTTTAGTTGTTGGTACGATTTGGAAACAAAAACTAATAAAAATTTTGGCAATCGTACGGTATTATAATATAATGGCACTTGACATTTTAATGAACCGTACTTATGAAACCTATAAAAAAGGCTACGACACATATTGATTGACAGCGAGAGCTGTCTAAAGTACTCCAAGACCATTGGGTGTTTATTATGTTCTGTCTCTTTTTGCTTTCTTTTTATATTAAAATCATTATTCGAACTTCAAAACCGGCCTTCAAGCTCTTGAAGAGTTAACACTTATTATAATGATCAAATACATTAGAATCAATAAAAAGATTTCATTGTAAACAGAGTGTCCTTTGCCACTATTCAATATATCGTAAGGTCACTATTAGCTTGTGACCACTAAATCGATTATTAATTAAGAATTAAACCAAATATGGAAATAGGTTAGTTGGCTCTTAGCTTTTCAAATCAGCCACAACCACAACCGTCAATTTAAAGATCTAGAGACCAGCATAATCTCTCGTTAGACCCACCACCATGATTAGGACAAAGTATTATTCTTCAACTTTATTCTCATTTGTTTATATATTATTTTTATTCTTTTTTTGTCAATAATATTGGGTCACAACTGGCCGGCCTATTAACCAAGTCTCTGCATAATGCAGACAGCAAAAATCGATCCCTAATTGTGTAAGTACACCCACCATTTAGTAGACTTACCTCTACCACTAGACTAAAAGATACTTGCTTATTATTTTTATTCTTATAATTATAGTCAAGATAGTTTGGTTCAACAGACACTATAAACTCTAAGTAACGTTGTGAAGATTTCGTTCTTTAGCTGGTTTTCAGAGTATCAATTATCAAGTTACATGAGATTTGACTATATCCGAATGTGAGAAGAAATCATGTGGATTTTTTTAAGAATGTCACACACAAATGCGAATTAATCTAAAAATCGTTTTCCGTTGGTTTTATTTTCCGATGGAAATTTTGGTTGGAAAAACCGTCGGATTTAGCCTTGTCTTCTTGTAGTGATGCAAACTTGGGCGCTTTCAAAATTTTCAAAGTTTCTCTCAATCACTAGACTATATTACGCTAGCTAGTGTGAACGATTAGTTTAATTATTTATCACTTTTATGAATGATCAACACAACCACAACATTTATTCAAATCATATAGAAGTTTTGAATCGAGATGATTCGAGTTTTGATAGTTGGTATGTACAATTTTCTACTAAAAATGTCGAACAATTGTGATGCAAGTTACTATAGAGTAAATATAGAATTTAATGTAATAACGATGATATAGTTATATGCAAATAAATCTAGAAAAGTATTACCTACTTCCTTGTTTATATTATCAAAGTCCAAAGACAAACCCTAATGTATCGATTATATATATTAGTTGCCACTTTACACTTTCCTTGGCATCTTTTTTTAAACGTGATATACATGTTTGATCTATAATATATCTTCTTTTATCAAAATAAAGTTCGTGGTTGGTGAAACGATTCTTATGTTGCATGTCCAAAAAAAGAAATTATTTCGTTTAACCTAGGACATGTAATTGTTAATATATATGAATATTAACTAAGGTGCATGTCAACATCATTATAACCACAAAATTGAGAAGAATTCAGCGTATTACTGAATGTTAGAATCAGGCTGGTTAGAACTAATATTTTTTTCGTTTGGTTAAATGCTAAATTTTATTCCATTTTTGTAATTGTACAACACAATTATTTGTTACCAGGTCGGTTAGAACTAATATATATGTTATTGTAAATTTTATATTAATTACAATGTAATTGGTTGAATATAGTGAATTACTCTCTCCGTTTTATAATGAGTGTTGTTTTAGAATTGTTTTTTCGTTTCTAAATAAGTGTCTTTTTAGATTTACAACATAACTTTTAGCATAAATGGTCTAGTTTAACCTTATTATTAATCAATTAAAAAAATGTCAAGAGTCAATTAATTTTTAAGGTTATAATTGAATTTTAATAGTTTTCTTTGTGTAAAAAATGCTAGAATGACACTTATTATGAAACAGAATGAGTATTTGTTACTTTGATGAACTTGATATGATAAGATTAATAGTATCACTCATATGAAATGAAATTTAGTAGTGCACATTGTTTTCACAATGTAAAAAGGATCAAGCCATAAAACCCTAGCCATAACACAATGTGAATCAATAAAAGTTCAAGATTACAATTATGAGAAATGCTTAGAAACCCTAGCTAATACACACCAACACACCACAACGACATTTTACTTTTGTTATAAGTAAATGTTTTAAAAAAACATCTTAAATTTGCACACAACAACAACACATAGCTAATGACCAATTCCTGGACTGTTCCCTGGTTTTGTAGGTCGAAATGCATCCAAAGAATGATCATCTTCGTCTGTAGTTAACTTGCTCGACATTTTCGAGTCATGGCTTGTGAGTTTCTTCGAGATATGAGAGACTTCTGATGATGAACTCAAAGGTCGAGCTTGGACAATTTGAGATTGTTGAATGAGAAGCAGTACTATTATTAGTAGAACAAAGCTAGTCAAAGTGTATTTAGCCATATCAATTATATAAAAGAGTGTTAAGTTTTTAAAGACTAAACGAAATGAAAAAATAAATAAAGCTTATAAAGGCTCTATGGAATGTTATGATACAATGGCTTCAACTCTAGATGACTATTTATGGAGAAGAAAAATGAATCGTTACTAGCTGGACTATGCATGTGAACCTCCAACAAACACACAATATATAAATTAATTATAATGTTTATGGTCAAAATAATCTAATATATATATATATATATATACACATGGAAAATAATTAGGAGTTTAATTATAAAATTCCAAGCTTCTAGGAAGACTCCGTTAATGGAGCTCATTTTTTGGGGTCGAAATAGAGATCATATTCAAAAATTTAAAGTCAGTGCAATACAATTGTTCGTCATCAGTATCAATGTTTCAAAAAATTTGTGATAAACAATATATAAAATTGAAGTTCTCATGATAAAAAAGTTTAAATCTATGCTTAAAATTTTGAAAATTTAACATATATGACTGTAAATTGTTTGAAATACACGTATTTTGTTTGAAAGGTTAAATTATATATTCTGCTCCTTTTGATTTTTTTTTCATAGGAAACCCTAAAAAATTAGTACTTAATTATATGTATACATTATAATACCCACACAAAAACAAATTTGTCACCCTTTAAGCTATAAGTTTGTATGTAGGAAAACTAAAGAAGTGTCCAGTGTTCTAAAATACGCTATACACTATACATATGCTAAATAACTGTATAATTTATAAATGTATATACGACTGTTTAATCGAGGACTATATACAGTAAATATAATTTATTAAAACATTTTATATATATATATATATTCATAATACATACTCTGGAAAAATAAAAAGTTAAAAAGATACATATAATACTAAAAACTTAAAAATCACAATCTAAAATATAAAGTAGTGAAAACATTAATCTAAAATAATATGGTTGCACCAAATATTAAAAAAGAACTCTAAAAATAATTCATTATAAAAAATGGAAACCGTATGAACGATATTGTGTATACACTATATAAGCCATATTTTAGAACACTAGAAGTGACAAAAGAAAACATAGAAAAAGATCCCTTTAATTAACAAAATTAAAATTAAAATTCCTCGAGCTGTAACCAAGTACATATATAGCTAGCTACGGTGTAGCACAGATTCAATTTTCTGAATTTTATTTTAAAAAAGTTTGCAAGTTACATTGTTGAATCAATAGAATATCATTAAAGAAAAGGTATATACGACGATTTCGGTGAATATTTGAAGCATATTCCTCGAACTCAGTCTAGTTTCAGACCAAACTAAACTGAATGTGGTCATAATTCGTTTAAAAGTGTAAGAAAATGGGTGCACGTGTATAGACTGTCATGATTCATGCAGTAGCTACGTCCTTTTTACTATAAACTATTTTTATAAACTTATTTAGCATTCATCTTTTGAAGTTAAGTTACTATTACAATTACAATTTGCATTATATTACTGTTTTGACTGCACATGCATAGGAATCCTTTTTGGATCTTCGTGTTCTGGTTGAGCCACTCTATGTTGTAGATTTATTTATAATTATATCGTACTATTTTGAGTTTGACATAATGTGCTCATAATGTATAAATCTTGTATTATTTTTGTATAAAAATAATGTATATATAGTCGACTGTTAATTAATATCTTAAAGATTCACTAGTAGAAAAAATTTATATAGCCACGAAAAAGTGTGGTTAAAAAAATGTACGAAAAGTCATAAATATTTAACATATTACCACGAATTTCAAAAAAACCATCAATTTTTTAGTTACGGTATAGCCGTGATATAGTCACGAATGTTTACTCGTGACTATACGGTCATGTCTAGAAAATTGGTAGTTTTGTGATTTTTTCCGAAAATTTATGGTTATATGCTAAATGTTCATGGCTTTTGTAACTTTTTTTAGTCATGCTTTTCTTTTATGGTTATAACGTGACTATATTATATATATATATATATATGTATATATCAATTTATGAGTTATGCATGTTGTGTATTATCACACACTAATCCAAAGTTTTAGCTATTGGTATATTTTACTATAATTAAAGAAATTTGCATTATTTCAATTCATGGTCAGTGAAGTTTTCCATTTTGAAAATTCTTTTTATACAAAGAAGTATGTTTGGTCAAATTTTTAAATCCACATTTTTCCAACCTAAATTTGATCACAAGAAATCTTATATGTGTAGAAATGTTTAAGATTCGGAGGGGGATTTGATTTGAGATATACATCAAATTTTGTCGATCCAAATTTTTATAAACAGTATATTAATTTTGTAAATAATTATGGTACCCCTTGCAAAACACAAGTGGTCTAATGGTAGATTAGTACCCTTCCACACTGCAAACCGGTAAGTGACTTTTAGTCTAGTAGCATGTAGTAAGTTTATTAAAAACATGCGTATTTGCATATTCAGAGATCGAATCCTTCCACCTGTATTATACAAGAACTTGACTAATGAAGCGACTAATTGTACTTCAATATTGATAAAAAAACTAATATAGAACACATATCCGTCATTTTCTTTCTCCCCCAAATCCTTAAGCCTTCCTTTTTTCTATATAATATTTGATCACCAAATATTTGTTTTCTGGAAAAAAAAACTCAGAAAGTGTAATACTAAGATATATTTTTATATGTTGACAAAAAGGATATATTTATATATCTATTAAAAAATAAAATAAAAATCGCCGGAACCATGCCTTTTCATGTGAGCTTTGTAATTCTACCTTTTGTACATGATGTCAATTGGCAAGTATTAAGAAGCTCACTTCGAAGTATCTAAAATGTATTTATCAACATGTAAACTCATGCAATTAATTAAAATTCTTTGACCAAAACATAATACACATATCGCACACTAAACTTTATTAATGATCTCGAATAATACTTTACTAATACATACACACATTACTATATTAAAACTGCACACTTGCACAATAATTTAAATTAAATTGCATATTAATTTAGTAAAAGCAATGAAGAAGTACATTAAAACCAGGACTCGTAGTTGGGTAGTAAAGGGTAGATGTAAATTTCCCATCATCCGGATTCGAGTCCTGGTCAGTGTATTAACATTAGACTCCTCGGTTCTAGGGATGTATGTCTAGACCCAGACCCAAAGCTTAGGGTCGAAGACCGAACCTCCTGATAAACCAAAAAGAAAAAAGTACATTAAACCTTAAACTAAGCTTTAGGTTCATTATTCTTGAGAGTCGTAGGTTTGAAGTCATTTTTAAACCCTTCAATACTTTCATCATACTTCTTCATTTTGTGACCAATTCCTGGACTGTTTCCCGGTTTTGTCGGCCCGAAATCATCTGTATAATGATCTTTATCGTTGGTTTGAACCTGCAACAGTCGTGCGTTCGTAAACTTTATATTATAAGGTAGTGTTGAAATGAAGAGAATGCAAAGAATGAAATAACCAAAGAGTTTCATGTTCACTAAGTTTCTAATGTTTATATATGAGAGAAGAAGGTTGAAAATTTTACTACTTTGGTTTATGTTATTAAGTTTTGTTCGAAAGATAGATCGTTTTTATAAGTGTAATGTGAGTGGAACATTGAAAACAGTGATTTAATTTGGACCGTTCGTGTATCAATCTTTCAATATAAATATAACAATGCATGGTGTGAATTAATAAAACAGATGAGGGCCAACACAATTATGGTATAGTGGTAGAGTAAAAGATTCAAGCCAACGATAACATGTTATCTGAGTTTTGCATATTCTTTTTATTATAGTTTGTAAGTGTATCTCAAATGATATTTACATAGCTTTCTTTGAATTCTAGATATTTCAAGTTCGAAATAACGGTAATACGTTACCTAAGTTGGAACCAACTTATATAATTAAACATATGTTATATATATAATACACAAATCAAAAATAAACAAAGAATTGGAGTTAGTAAGTCTAGTACAGATGGAATTTCGGCGTCTATAATTTAGACCCATAATTGTTAATTCAGTTTTTACTGGTTACATATGCATGGTCGATGTTTCACGGAAGGTTTCTGATTTGCATTTAGGACTAGGTTAGTATTGTTATCTTTTTGAGTGTGGAGGTGTGAATATGAGTGCGCAAAGCATTAGATGAAGAATGTCCCTTTACACTCGGAGTTTGAAGCGCTTCTCTGAACTATGACTTGCTTATTAGCTCTTCAGATTTTGGAAGTAGAGTTCTTGGTCGACTGTTCAGAACTGGTGACAAAGATCCTGTAGTTTGGCCAACTTTTCTACATATCTGGAAGATTTCTCAAGGCTCGGGAACTCTTTCAAGTTATGCTTTGTAGTTGCAATTCCACGTATCCTCAATAACAAGACCAACTTCCTAGCACGCAGCATCAGAGTTTTAGTTAGAGATTATGTTTTTGTGAATGATATATCTCTTTTATGGAATCTTTTTTATCCGTAATTGAGTAAAGTTGACAATAATAATAATAATAATAATAATAATAATAATAATAATAATAATAATAATAATAATAATAATAATAATAATAATAATACACAATCGATATGGACAAGCTGAAGAAGGAAATTTCAAATGGTCAATTTGGTATCTTTTAAGGTAAATAATATGTATATGATATTTTAGAACGTCACTTTCATAAAAAAAAACTATAACTCAACTTTAAATTAATATATTTAATATTTGGTAATCATTTCAATATTAAATAAATGAAAGAGATATATTTATAGGACAAAATCTAGGCGTGGGATTTTAAGCAGAGGTCCTGAGTCTCTCATAGTGCTCCATTGTTGAATATACCAACTCATACTTGTATCGTACATTTTCTTTTTATTCATTTTTAAGTGATATATAAAATGGTTGGTGTCCCAAAACTATTTAGTTTATTTACAAGCATGAACGAAATATGCTTTACAAATATTTAGTTTTTTTCATTTTTAAGTTATATATAATACTGTTTTTAAGTTAATAGAGAGATTCAAACCTAAAATATTGAAATCAGACCAGAGTCCATACAAAAAATTTAACCGTCTAAAACTAATCAGAACAAATTTTCGAGATCTGAAACTAGTCGCTGATTATATTATTGTGAAAATGTAAATTATTTTTCTCAAAAAAAAATTGGAAAATTAGAATCTTACCAAAGAAGTACAACTATGATGAGTCCTAAACCAATAAATCGTTTGATTATATTTAAAATGTTAAATTGATGAGTACTAATTGGACTGAAAATACTATAAATTTCCAAAGGCTAAATAAGAAGTACAAAAGCCGCCCTTCCCTAACCACAGAAGACACTGAGTGAGATGTTAGAAGGACCCTCTTCCCATCTGTCAATCTCCTTAGATAATATATTCAAAACCTTTTTTTAGTCTTTACATAATATTTTAATTAAAGAAATTGTAGAAATGTTGAAAGAAAACCCTTTTTTAGTTTACATTTAAAGTTTAGTAGTTTTTCAGTATATAAATAATAAAGTATATACATGTAGATGGTTGTTGGGAATTGGTTTAATTATATATATTTATATATAGTCTACTTCCTTTATACATGTTAGAGGTGGATCCGAGATTTTACTTTGTTCCACTGAAAACAACGGATCGAACATAAAAGAATTACCCAATTGCAAGCACTTTGTCTTCAACTCGTATAAAATATTTGACTCGGCAAAATGTCTCGTCTCGGAAGGTTCCACGAACGTGAAGGTAAGTCAAATGACACATCGTCAAACGATAAATGGAAGTTTTCCTGTTCCGACACGAAAAATTTCCATAAATCTAGCATGAATCTTAACAGATTCAGTCTTATCAACAAGATTTGTAAATTTTCTTTTATTTTCTACACATGTAACTGCCTCTATAAACTATAAACAGAGGCACAATCCTTTGAAAAATAGATCGAATTTTTGGCATACGAAATCTAATAAGAACATCAATTCGGCAATCATTCTTTCTTGTTCTTAGTTAACTAAACTCTTGCTTCTAATCAAACCTACAAGTGTCCTTACCCTTTCTCTCTCACTCTATTAATCAGGAACCACCATTTTAATACTCGTTATGCTAAAATCGGTACCAACAATACATATAAATATATATGATTTAATTATTTCAAAGAGACTTTCTTTAGTTCTAATTTTTTGAGTAAAACATGGTGTTAAAAATATATTTAAAAACAGTTATAAGAAAAAATATATTAAAATACTTATTTCACAAATATTTGGCTGTATATTATTTTGTTTCGTAATTTTCTGAATATTTCACATAGATTAAGAAAATTACTTAATTATTTTTTGTTTTTTAATTGATTACACAAAGTATTGAGTGCTAATCTAGTTACCACCCCATAACACTACTATTTGTTCTTTTTTTGTCAATAACTAAATCAATAATATCCGATTTATAGCTTAAAATTATTATATAATCTACCAACGATAGTGAGAGGGATCGAATCTCTGATTCTAGAGTTATTAGTTGTATCATCATAACCATCAAAATAAAAAGAACTTAACACTATTTAATTTTTATACTATTCTAATTGGTTTTCTAAAAATTAAAATACATGAGTTACTTAATATACATTATATAAAAAATGAATTAAGTATAATGTAAAAATCAATATTATAACATAAATGGCAGGCGTACTTGCACATCTCGGGATCGAGTCCCACTACCTGTATTATGCAGGAACTTGGCTAATGCGCCGGACAGTTGTGGCCCAATATTTTTGACAAAAAAACAAGAAAAAAATATTGAGAACAGGTAGCCCAGTGATAGTGGTTACTTTACAAATCTTTATCAAGGTTCGATTCTTCTCCTATACAAAGGGAATGAAATTTTTTTTTTAAGATATAGGTTTTAGTTATAAATTGAGTTTTGTCGATTCAATTATAAGAGTAAGATTGAAAAAAAAAATCAAACTACTTTTCTTGAAATGGTAGTATTATATATACTTGGAAAATTGCAATGTTCAAGAGATTCCCTGGTTATATGATCATATTTTTGACTTCTAAAGTATGTATTATAAAAACTGGACCCCCACTCACAAAAATATAAGATCTTCTCCACTACCAAAAGGGTTGGTTACCCTCAGGTCATATCTATTTAAATATATTCTTCGTACGAAAAATTTTGTAATCATTATAATATATTATAGTATGTATATTATTTGGCTTCTAGAATTGTTGTAAAGACCTCAAGAAAAAACTCCCAAGATTTTTAGAAATACAAAGCATGTTTTCTATATAGCTTTTGAGTTATTTATTTATTATTGGTAATGCATATGATTTTTAAACTATATAGTTATCTACACATATTGTAAGTAATTAAACCCAAATCACTTGTTTAAAGTAATGATATTGACCGAATGATTGCGGTCAGTTGGTAAGGACTGGGGCCGAACGTCTCCTATAACACGAGTTCGAGTTTTTTAACATTCAAAACTATTTCACAATTAATTTGATTACCTAAGGGTTAACAAATACTACTCCAAACATACACGGACATTACTCCAGATGTTAAAGTCTGTTGAGCTTACCCCTATCTGTGTCTGTCGAGCTTATCCGGTGAATCTTGGTCTTTACATGGATATAGATATATACTTACTATTTATTTGTAGAACCGACGGTGATGATCTATTTGTAAGTATTACCATTCACAGGAGAATAGTCTAATTTTTTATATATAGGATTTGTGAACTCCTTAATTAAAAAAAAGTAATGATATTGAAACCCAAATAGTATCCGTTCAAGATTTTTAATAGAGAGATCGATGACTTGTGAATTCTTTTATTTTGTTTAAATTATAAGGTGTCCGACAACGCCGTCATGCTTATTAAAAGTATAATATTAAAATCTTTATTTAAAGTTGCAAATGATTATTTATTAACAATAACTTATTGAAAACGAGTGAGAAAAAAGGTGTAAGTTCGTGTGAGTGAGAGAGGAGAATCAAGTCAAAGGCTAAGAAGCATCGCCATCAACTAAACCACTAACTCATCCCTACCACTCACTCTTTCTTTGTCGTTTTTCATCATTATTAGTACTTTCTAAGTTTTTTATTAGCAAATAGGTTTAGTAAATCAAATCTCAAGACTACTAATTGAAAATTCCGACAGTTGATTTTCTTTCTGAATGTTCTGACAAATTTACAACAAATTCACTTCTCATTGAAAATTATCCAAAGAAAATATATATAAGGTTTAATTAGCAGGATACAAGTGGTTTTTAGTTTAATAGTTGGTGGTAAGTCTATTAAAAGCAGACAAACATGCACAATCAGGGATTAAGTCCTACCATCAACGAAATTTATGTAGAAATTTGGCTAATGAACCGGTTATTATGACCTAATATTGACGTTGAAAATTGGTAGCATTAAACAGATGTTTACATTTTCAAATAGATTTATTTATAAACGTTTACTAACCATTACTTCATACCATCTAATTTCAAACTTTATTTAAGCGTTTTGTTTAAAGGAAGTTACTGATCAGACTTATAGATATATTAATGAAGTGGACATATAAAAAAGAAGTGAAGAAGCTATCTTTCATTTTATTCTTTTGTCAATAATAATTCGATCGATAAAATCCAATTTATAGTTAAAGTTTTTCAACTGGAACTGGAGCTGGATGAGATTGGAACTCACTATCTGATGCTAAGTTAGATCATGAGCAAACCAAATGAGTCACCTGCTTTTGGGTAAAAAGCTATCTAATTATCATTTTTTTCACTATCAATTATATTTTTATATGATATATGCGTTCCATATTTGGATTTATCACCCATTTCTAAAGATGATTTGTGAAACAAAAATTGTGTTTAGTTTGCTGAAAAGCCTGTAATTCGTCGTGTACACTTGTCGTCAGAATATGCCATAATTTTGAATATTCGTGCTACACATATATGAAAAGTATATGCAACAATATATACATAACTAGTAACATGTTGAAAAGTGTAAAGATTTAATTATTTTAATTTGGTTGGTTCCCACACGCAGGGAAGTCCTTTGAAGGTCCTACCATTCTCTCCAACCACATATCTTTTTCTTTTCTATTTATTCTGTACACAAAAACTATATTCTGTATTCAACAAAGAAACAATTTGCTATAATTAAAATCAGGTAAATAAAATAATTAAAGGGGTTTGCATAGTACTAATATCATTAATCAATGAAAGAACATTAGTTAAAGAAAAGTTAAAAGGCTTGAAGGCCATTGATTTAGAATGATGAGAAGCAAAAAGTCAAATATTTATATTACAATCTCAACCATCAAACTCACTGTTAGTATTTAAATAAAGTGGTTGAAAAAGATAAAGAGTCGAAATGAAAGTCGTTTGAAAACAAGTGGTTAGAGATATCTGAATTTTGTAAAAAGTTTCGTTTAAACATTAAAGTTGACACTACGACGGTTGAAATTTGTAGTTGAGTAAAAGTTAGTAAATTTCTCTAATACAAATGAAAGCCGTTTCCAACCGGAGAATTTGGCCTAGAGGCAAGCTAACCGGGCCAAGAGACATGTGGTCCAGATGGCTTGCCCCTGATTTGCTAGACATGAGGTGGTGAGTTCATATCTCATTCTGCTCTATTTGGAGAACTTAGACTATGGATCGGATTTTATAATCAATCCAATGATTACTTATTGACAAAATAAACGATAACTATTTCCAAGATTAATTTATAAATGCCTATAAATAATGGTTATTCAAATGCCTATAGATAAACCCAAACAACTATTTCAATATTGATTTCAAATAATTTACTGATTATTAGTAAAATAAACATATCATTTACAAACAACATTTTCTATGCTGCCAATCATAGCATGTGTATGTATATAGACATAAGACATTTACCACACTTTTGTAAATACATGGTCTTTTTGCATGTGAGCACATCATTATTCTTTCATATCTTAAAGCATATAGAATTTACAAAATAGGATTTACATTATATATATATATATATCTGTATATATATGTGATTTTTTAGGCTGATTACAATACAATGAAATTAGTTTAATTATTCATATAAAGATCATTTAATTAGTAATTCTTATAAATATTTTTTGCCATATTTTATGTGTATGTTTTGTAGCTCCCGAATGACTGCTTATACTTATCGTTTGTACTCAAACCACGACTTGAGAAAAACATAAATCGTTTTTATTTCACCAATGCAATAAAAATTAAACACATTACAAAGCGAACAACATTACAAATCTTAAGTTCGCAACACATAATGTACATATGTGCCAATTACATATATGAAAATGAGAAGATCTCATATCAGAAATTTAGATGAAACTTGAATACTATATATAAAATAAGGGTCTTTTCCTTTATTGCTAATTGATTTTGAGTTGAAAACTCATAATTCTACCAAAAATGATTAGTTATGTATACTATGACCAATGCCAGGACTATTACCGGGTCTTGTCGGCCTGAAATCTTCTGCTCCTTTGCCTCCCGGTGTTGACGGTGGCGAGATCTCCATTGGCTTATCATCAACTATGGTCTGATCATTGTGCATCGCCATCATCGTCTTGCTATGATCACCATTAATCTTATCAGTAACTTTCATGTCTTTTAGGGTTCGTCCATTGACACAATTAAACTCTAGAAAAAACACTATCACTAAAAAAACACAAGCGTACAATGTTTTCTTTTGACCCATAAATGACTCCATTGGAAAAAAAATGGGAATTAAAAAGAAAACAGAAAAAAAAAATAAGAGAAAACTAAAAATATTTTAGGTAAGGACTTTGAGAATATTTGAGAGTGATGATTGATGTGAAGTAACACTTGCTTCTATGGAAGTATTTATATAGTAATTGTAGTTGCTTATAACTAATAAACTAATACTAATTAATTAAATTCGATTTTTAATTAATTATGATTATTTCAAAGTAGGTGGCATGCTAAATTTTGTATAAAATACAACGAGACCGGTGCAGGAAAAAACACATGCAATTTCATAGAATCAAACTTTTAAATTACGTGTTGGAAACAAAACTAAAGATCAAGGTATTCATAATGTTCGATCAATTTTTTTTTCCTTATTTGTCTATTTAGTTTATATTTTCTTTCCTTTTTTTGACAATGATTCATTATGCTTTTTGTTCCTCTAATATCTTTTTGAAAGAAATTTTGTAGCTTCCTTTGCAGCTTCGAATTCCAAGTAATATAAACATTTGCTTTTTGGGCAAAATATTACTTCATTACTTAATGGTCCAATACATTATGGACCGATTTTAAAGTCTCCTTAGCAATTGAAAGCTTTTCCAAGGATGCAAGCTGATTGATTCTTACACTAGCTCTTGCCTCACCGGTTGTAGCCTTCTTGTAAGAATTTTTGATACTATCTTATATCTAAACATTACAAAGTGCAATTGGTCTATATTTGTATTATTCATTAATTGTAAGAATTTTCCAAAACATGTGAAATCCAAAAATTCTTAGCAATATCAAAAATGACATGAAATGTTATTTTTAGAAGGCTATAACTCACAAATTTGTAAAAAAATTAGTTATTTTCCAAAACATGTGAAAACTATAAAATATCAAAAATGAGATGAAATATTATTTTTAGAAGGTTATAACCCACAAATTTACAAGAAAATATGTTATTTAGTAAAAACATGCAAAATCTATAATCTCCTAATACAAATATCTAACATGTCATTTTTTAAATTTCTAGGAATTTTTGGATTTCACATATTTTGGAAAAATAATTCATTTTCCTGCAAAATTTGTGAGTTATAGCCTTCTAAAAATAACACTTCACATCATTTTTGATAATTTGTAGGAGATTATATAATTTGCATGTTTTTACTAAATAACACGTTTTCTTACAAATTTGTGGGTCATAACCTTCACAAAAATAATATTTCATATCATTTTTGATACTTTTATGATCTTATAGATTTTACATGTTTCGGAAAAATAACTCATTTTTCTACAAATTTGTGAGTTATAGCCTTCGAAAAATAACATTTCATGTCATTTTTGATATTTTTAGGAATTTTTGGATTTCACATGTTTTAGAAAAATGACTATTTTTCTGTAAATTTCTGAGTTATCGCCTTCTAAAAATAAAACTTCACATAATTTTTGATTACTTGTAGGAGATTATAAAATTTACATGTTTTTACTAAATAACATATTTTCTTACAAATTGTGGGTTATAACCTTCTGAAAAATAATATTTCATATCATTTTTGATATTTTTATGATCTTATAGATTTCACATATTTTGGAAAAATAACGCATTTTTCTACAAATCTGTGAGATATAGCCTTCTAACATTTCATGTCATTTTTGATATTTCCAGTATTTTTTGGATTTCACCGTTTTAGAAAAATAATTAATTTTCCTGTAAATTTGTGAGTTATAGCCTTCTAAAAATAAAACTTCACGTCATTTCTCATTACTTGTAGGAGATTACAGGTTTTGTATGCTTTTTACTAAATTACACATTTTCTTGCAAATTCGTGGTTATAACCTTCTAAAAATAATATTTCATGTTTTTTTTAATATTTTTATGATTTTATATATTTCACATGTACAAATTTTTCAGTTACAGCCTTCTAAAAATAACATTTCATGTCATTTTTGATATGTCGAGGAGTTTTTGGATCTCACATATTTTAGAAAAGTAACTCATTTTCCTATAAATTTAGGAGTTATAACCTTCTAAAAATAACACTTCACATCATTTTTGATTACTTGTAGGAGATTATAGATTTCGCATGTTTTTACTGAATAATACATTTTCTTGCAAATTTGTGGGTTATAACCTTCTAAAAATAATATTTCATGTCAGTTTGGATATTTTTATGATTTTATAGATTTCATATGTTTTTGAAAAATAACTCATTTTCTTTAAATTTATGAGTTATAGCCTTATAAAAATAAAATTTCATGTCATTTTTGATATTTCTAGGAATTTTTGGATTTCACATGTTTTGGAAAATTAACACATTTCTCTGTAAATTTGTGAGTTATAGCCTTCTAAACATAACATTTCACATCATTTTTGATTACATGTAGGAAATTATAGATTTTGCATATTTTTACTAGATAACACATTTTTTTGCAAATTTGTGGGTTATAATCTTCTATAAAAATAATATTTCATGTCATTTTTGATATTTTTATGATTTTATAGATTTCACATGTTTTGGAAAAATAACTTATTTTTCTATAAATTTGTGAGTTATAGCATTCTAAAAATAACATTTCATGTTTCTTTTGATATTTGTAGGAATTTTTGGATTTCACATATTTTTTTTAAAAACTCATTTTCGTGTAAATTTGTGAGTTATAACCTTCTAAAAATAACATTTCAAATGATATTTCTAGGAATTTTTGGATTTCACATGTTTTGGAAAATTAATTCATTTCTCTGTAAATTTGTGAGTTATAAAAAAATAACACTTCACATCATTTTTGATTACTTGTTGAAAGATTATATAATTTGCATGTTTTTACTAAATAACACGTTTCTTACAAATTTGTGGGTCATAACCTTTTGAAAAATAATATTTCATATCATTTTTGATATTTTTATAATCTTATAGAATTCTCATGCTTCGGGAAAATAACTAATTATTCTACAAATTTATGAGTTATAGCCTTCGAAAAATAACATTTCAAATGATATTTCTAGGAATTTTTGGGTTTCACATGTTTTGGAAAATTAACTCATTTTTCTATAAATTTGTGAGTTATAGTCTTCTAAAAATAACACTTCACATCATTTTTGATTACTTGTAGGAGATTATATAATTTGCATGTGTTTACTAAATAACACGTTTCTTACAAATTTGTGGGTTATAACATTCTGAAAAATAATATGTCATATCATTTTTGATATTTTCATGATCCTATAGATTTCACATATTTTGAAAAAATAACTCATTTTTCTATAAATCTGTGAGTTATATCCTTCTAAAAACAACATTTCAAATGATATTTCTAGGAATTTATGGGTTTCACACGTTTTGGAAAAATAACTCATTTCTCTATAAATTTGTGAGTTATAGCCTTCTAAAAATAATAGTTTACATCATTTTTGATTACATGTAAGAGATTATATAATTTGCATGTTTTTACTAAATAACACGTTTCTTACAAATTTGTGGATTATAACCTTCTGAAAAATAATATTTCATATCATTTTTGATATTTTCATGATCCTATAGATTTCACATATTTTAGAAAAATAACTCATCTTTCTACAAATCAATGAGTTATAGCCTTCTAAAAATAACATTTCAAATGATATTTCTAGGAATTTTTGGGTATCACATGTTTTGGAAAAATAACTCATTTCTCTATAAATTTGTGAGTTATAGCCTTCTAACAATAACACTTCACATCATTTTTGATTACATGTAAGAGATTATAGATTTTGCATGTTTTTACTTAATAACACATTTTCTTGCAAATTTGTGGGTTATAACCTTCTCAAAAATAATATTTCGTATCATTTTTGATATTTTTATGATCTTATAGATTTCACATATTTTGGAAAAATATCACATTTTTCTACAAATCAATGAGTTATAGTCTTCTAAAAATAACATTTCAAATGATATTTCTAGGAATTTTTGGGTTTCACATGTTTTGGAAAAATAACTCATTTCTCTATAAATTTGTGAGTTATTGCCTTCTAAAAATAACACTTCACATCATTTTTGATTACTTGTAGGAGATTATATAATTTGCATGTTTTTACTAAATAACACGTTTCTTACAAATTAATGGGTCATAACCTTCTGAAAAATAATATTTCATATCATTTTTTATATTTTCATGATCCTATAGATTTCATATATTTTGTAAAAATAACTCATTTTTCTACAAATTCGTGAGTATAGCCTTCTAAAAATAACATTTCAAATGATATTTCTAGGAATTTTTGGGTTTCACATGTTTTGGAAAAATAATTCATTTCTGTAAAAATTTGTGAGTTATACCCTTCTAAAAATAACACTTTACATCATTTTTGATTACTTGTAGGAGATTATAGATTTTGCATATTTTTACTAAATAACACATTTTCTTGCAAACTTGTGGGTTATAACCTTCTAAAAATAATATTTCATGTCATTTATGATAATTTTATGATTTTATAGATTTCAAATGTTTTGGAAAAATAACTCATTTTCTACAAATTTATGAGTTATAGCCTTCTAAAAATAATATTTCATGTCACTTTTGATATTTCTAGGAATTTTAGGACTTCACATGTTTCTGAAAATTAACTCATTTCTCTCTAAAGTTGTGACTTATAGCCTTCTAAAAATAACACTTCACATCATTTCTGATTACTTGTGGGAGATTATATAATTTGCATATTTTTACTAAATAACACGTTTCTTACAAATTTGTGGGTAATAACCTTTTGAAAAACAATATTTCATATCATTTTTGATATTTTTATGATCTTATAGATTTCACATGTTTCGGGAAAATAACTCATTTTTCTACAAATTTGTGAGTTATAGTCTTCTAAAAATAACATTTCAAATGATATTTATTGGAATTTTTGGGTTTCACATGTTTTGGAAAAATAACTCATTTCTCTATAAATTTGTGAGTTATAGCCTTGTAAAAATAATACTTCTCATCATTTTTGATTACTTGTAGAAGATTATAGATTTTGCATGTTTTTACTAAATAACACATTTTCTTGCAAATTTGTGGGTTATAAAATTCTAAAAATAATATTTCATGTCATTTTTGATATTTTTTATGATTTTATAGATTTCACATGTTTTGGAAAAATAACTCATTTTCTAAAAATTTAAGAGTTATAGCATCCTAAAAATAATATTTCATGTCATTTTTGATATTTCTAAGAATTTTTGTGACTTCATATGTTTTGGAAAATTAACTCATTTCTCTGTAAATTTGTGACTTATAGCCTTCTAAAAATAACATTTCACATCATTTTTGATTACATGTAGGAGTTATAAAATTTTGCATATTTTACTAAATAACACATTTTCTTGCAAATTTGTGGGTTATAATATTCTAGAAAAATAATATTTCATGTCATTTGTGATATTTTTATGATTTTATAGATTTTACATGTTTCGTAAAAATAACTCATTTTTCTACAAATTTGTGAGTTATAGCCTTCCAAAAATAACATTTCAAATGATATTTCTAGGAATTTTTGGGTTTCACATGTTTTGGAAAAATTATTCATTTCTCTATAAATTTGTGGGTTATAACCTTCTATAAAAATAATATTTTATGTCATTTTTGATATTTTTATGATTTTATAGATTTCACATGTTTTGTAAAAAAAATTCATTTTTCTACAAATTTGTGAGGTATAACTTTCTAATAATAACATTTCATGTTTCTTTTGAAATTTGTAGGAGTTTTTGGATTTCACATGTTTTAAAATAATAACTCATTTTCCTGTAAATTTGTGAGTTACATCCTTCTAAAAATAACATTTCAAATGATATTTCTATGAATTTTTGGATTTCACATCTTTTGAAAAATTAACTCATTTCTCTGTAAATTTGTGAGTTATAGCCTTCTAAAAATAACACTTCTCATCATTTTTGATTATTTGTAGGAGATTATATAATTTGCATGTTTTTACTAAATAACACATTTTCTTACAAATCTGTGGGTTATAACCTTCTGAAAAATAATATTTCATATAATTTTTGATACTTTTATGATTTTATAGATTTCACATGTTTTGGAAAAATAACTCATTTTTCTACAAATTTGTGAGTTATAGCATTCTAAAAATAATATTTCATGTTTCTTTTGATATTTGTAAAAAAATTTGAATTTCACATGTTTTAAAATAATAACTCATTTTCCTGTAAATTTGTGAGTTATAGCCTTCTAAAAATAACATTTCAAATGATATTTCTAGTAAATTTTGGATTTCACATGTTTAGGAAAATTAACTCATTTCTTTGTAAATTTATGAGTTATAACCTTCTAAAAATAACACTTCACATCATTTTTGATTACTTGTAAGAGATTATATAATTTGCATGTTTATACTAAACAACACGTTTCTTACAAATTTGTGGGTGGTAACCTTCTAAAAAATAATATTTCATATCATTTTTGATATTTTTACAATATTATAGATTTCACATGTTTCAGGAAAATAACTCATTTTTCTACAAATTTGTGAGTTATAGCCTTCTAAAAATAACATTTCAAATGATATTTCTAGAAATTTTTGGGTTTCACATGTTATGAAAAAATAACTCATTTCTCTATAAATTTATGAGTTATAACCTTCTAAAAATAACATTTTACATCATTTTTGATTACTTATAGGAGATTATAGATTTTGCACGTTTTTATTAAATCACACATTTTCTTGCAAATTTGTGGGTTATAACCTTCTAAAAATAATATTTCATGTCATTTTTGATATTTTTATGATTTTAAAGATTTCACATGTTTTGGAAAAATAACTCATTTTCTTTAAATTTGTGAGTTATAACCTTCTAAAAATTATATTTCATGTCATTTTTGATATTTGTAGAAATTTTTGGATTTCAAATGTTTTGGAAAATTAACTCATTTTTCTGTAAATTTGTGAGTTATAGCATTCTAAAAATAACACTTCACATCATTTTTGATTACATGTAGGAGATTATGAATTTTGCATGTTTTTACTAAATAACACGTTTTCTTGCAAATTTGAGGGTTATAAACCTTCTATAAAAATAATATTTCATGTTATTTTTGATATTTTTATCATTTTATAGATTTCACATGTTTTGAAAAAATAACTCATTTTTCTACAAATACGTGAGTTATAGCACTCTAAACATAACATTTCATGTTTCTTTTGATATTTGTAGGAATTTTTTGATTCCACATGTTTTAAAATAATAACTCATTTTCCTGTAAATTTGTGAATTATAATCTTCTAAAATAACATTTCAAATGATATTTCTAGTAATTTTTGGACTTCACATGTTTTGGAAAATTAACTCATTTCTTTGTAAATTTATGAGTTATAGCCTTCTAAAAATAACACTTCACATCATTTTTGATTACTTTTAGGAGATTATATAATTTGCATGTTTTTACAAAATAACACATTTTCTTACAAATCGGTGGGTTATAACCTTCTGAAAAATAATATTTCATATAATTTTTAAAAATTTTATGATCTTATAGATTTCACATGTTTCGGGAAAATAACTTATTTTTCTATAAATTTGTGAGTTATAGCCTTCTAAAAATAACATTTAAAATGATATTTCTAGGAATTTTTGGGTTTCAAATGTTTTGGAAAAATAACTCATTTCTCGATGAATGTGTGAGTTATAGCCTTCTAAAAATAACACTTCACATCATTTTTGATTATTTGTAGGAGATTATAAATTTTGCATGTTTTTACTAAATAACATAATTTCTTGCAAATCTTTGGGTTATAAACTTCTAAAAATAATATTTCATGTCATTTTTGATATTTTTATGATTTTATTGATTTCACATGTTTTGGAAAAATAACTCATTTTTCTTCAAGTTTGTGAGTTATAACCTTCTAAAAATAATATTTCATTTCATTTTTGATATTTCTAGAAATTTTTGGATTTCATATGTTTTGAAAATTTAACTCATTTCTCTGTAAATTTGTTAGTTATAGCTTTCTAAAAATAACACTTCACATCATTTTTGTTTACATGTAGGAGATTATAGATTTTGCATGTTTTTACTAAATAACACATTTTCTTGCAAATTCGTGGGTTATAACCTTCAATAAAATTAATATTTCATGTCATTTTTGATATTTTTATGATTTTATATATTTCACATGTTTTGGAAAAATAACTCATTTTCTACAAATCTGTGAGTTCTAGCATTCTAAAAATAACATTTCATGTTTCTTTTGATATTTGTAGGAAGTTTTGGATTTCACATGTTTCAAAATAATAGCTCATTTTCCTGTAAATTTGTGAGTTATACCCTTCTAAAAATAACATTTCAAATGATATTTCTAGGAATTTTTGGATTTCACATGTTTTGGAAAATTAACTCATTTCTCTGTAAATTTGTGAGTTATTGCCTTCTAAAAATAACACTTCACATCATTTTTGATTACTTGTAGGAGATTATATAATTTGCATGTTTTTACTAAATAACACATTTTCTTGCAAATTTGTGGGTTATAACCTTCTATAAAAATAATATTTTATGTCATTGTTGATATTTTTATGATCTTATAGATTTCACATGTGTTGGGAAAATAACTCATTTTTCTACAAATTTGTGAGTATAGCCTTCTAAAATAACATTTCAAATGATATTTTTAGGAATTTTTGGGTTTCACATGTTTTGGAAAAATAACTCATTTCTGTAAAAATTTGTGAGTTATACCCTTCTAAAAATAACACTTTACATCATTTTTGATTACTTGTAGGAGATTATAGATTTTGCATATTTTTACTAAATAACACATTTTCTTGCAAATTTGTGGGTTATAACCTTCTAAAAATAATATTTCATGTCATTTATGATAATTTTATGATTTTATAGATTTCAAATGTTTTGGAAAAATAACTCATTTTCTACAAATTTATGAGTTATAGCCTTCTAAAAATAATATTTCATGTCACTTTTGATATTTCTAGGAATTTTAGGACTTCACACGTTTCTGAAAATTAACTCATTTCTCTCTAAAGTTGTGACTTATAGCCTTCTAAAAATAACACTTCACATCATTTCTGATTACTTGTAAGAGATTATAGATTTTGCACGTTTTTATTAAATAACATATTTTCTTGCAAATTTGTGGGTTATAACCTTCTTAAAATAATATTTCATGTCATTTTTGATATTTTTATGATTTTATAGATTTCACATGTTTTGGAAAAATAACTCATTTTTCTACAAATTTGTGAGTTATAGCATTCTAAAAATAATATTTCATGTTTCTTTTGATATTTGTAGAAATTTTTGGATTTAACATGTTTTAAAATAATAACTCATTTTCATGTAAATTTGTGAGTTATAGCCTTCTAAAAATAACATTTCAAATGATATTTCTAGTAACTTTTGGATTTCACATGTTTTGGAAAATTAACTCATTTCTTCGTAAATTTGTGAGTTATAACCTTCTAAAAAGAACACTTCACATCATTTTTGATTAATTGTAGGAGATTATATAATTTGCATGTTTTTACTAAACAACACGTTTCTTACAAATTGGTGGGTGATAACGTTCTAAAAAATAATATTTCATATCATTTTTGATATTTTTATAATCTTATAGATTTCACATGTTTCGGGAAAATAACTCATTTTTCTACAAATTTGTGAGTTATAGCCTTCTAAAAATAACATTTCAAATGATATTTCTAGGAATTTTTGGGTTTCACATGTTATGGAAAAATAACTTATTTCTCTATAAATTTGTGAGTTATAGCCTTCTAAAAATAACACTTCACATTATTTCTGATTACATGTAGGAGATTATAGATTTTTCATGTTTTTACTAAATAACACATTTTTTGAAAATTTGTGGGTTATAACCTTGTATAAAATAATATTTCAAGTCATTTTTGATATTTTTATGATTTTATAGATTTCACATGTTTTGGAAAAATAACTCAGTTTTCTTTAAATTTGTGAGTTATAGACTTCTAAAAATAATATTTCATGTCATTTTTGATATTTCTAGAAATTTTTGGATTTCTAATGTTTTGGAAAATTAACTCATTTCTCTGTAAATTTGTGAGTTATCGCCTTCTAAAAATAATACTTCACATCATTTTTTATTACATGTAGGAGATTATAGATTTTGCATGTTTTTACTAAATAACACATTTTCTTGCAAATTTGTGGGTTATAACCTTCTATAAAAATAATATTTCATGTCATTTTTGATATTTTTATGATTGTATAGATTTCACATGTTTTGGAAAAATAATTCATTTTTCTACAAATTTGTTAGTTATAACATTCTAAAAATAACATTTCATGTTTCTTTTGATATTTGTAGGAATTTTTGGATTTCAGATGTTTTAAAATAATAACTCATTTTCCTGTAAATTTGTGAGTTATAGCCTTCTAAAAATAACATTTCAAATGATATTTCTAGGAATTTTTGAATTTGACATGTTTTGGAAAATTAACTCATTTCTTTGTAAATTTTTGAGTTATATCCTTCTAAAAATATCACTTCACATCATTTTTGATTACTTTTAGGAGATTATATAATTTGCATGTTTTTACTAAATAACATATTTTTTTACAAATCTGTGGGTTATAACCTTCTGAAAAATAATATTTCATATAATTTTTGATATTTATATGATCTTATAGATTTCACATGTTTCGGGAAAATAACTCATTTTTCTACAAATTTGTGAGTTATACCCTTCTAAAAATAACATTTCAAATGATATTTCTAGGAATTTTTGGGTTTCACATGTTTTGGAAAAATAATTCATTTCTCTATAAATTTGTGAGTTATAGCCTTCTATAAATAACACTTCACATCATTTTTGATTACCTATATGAGATTATAGATTTTGCATGTTTTTACTAAATAACTCATTTTCTTGCAAATTTGTGGGCTATAACCTTCTAAAAATAATATTTCGTTTCATTTTTGATATTTTGATAATTTTATAGATTTCACATGTTTTGGAAAAATAACTCATTTTTCTTCAAATTTGTAAGTTATAGCCTTCTAAAAATAATATTTCATGCATTTTTTATATTTCTAGGAATTTTTGGATTTTACATGTTTTTGAAAATAAACTCATTTTTTGTAAATTTGTGAGTTATAGCCTTCTAAAAATAACATTTCACATCAATTTTGATTACATGTAGGAGATTATTTTGCATGTTTTTACTAAATAACACGTTTTTTTCAAATCTGTGGGTCATAACCTTCTGAAAATTAATTTTTCATATCATTTTTGATATTTTTGTGATCTTATAGATTTCACATGTTTTGGAAAAATAACTCATTTTTCTACAAATTTGTGAGTTATCCTTCTAAAAATAACATTTCAAGTCATTTTTGCTATTTCTAGGAAGTTTTGGATTTCACATGTTTTGGAAAATTCTTACAATTTGTAATGTTAGATATTTGTATTTTTACAATTCTTTCACATGTTAGATATTTGTATTTTTACAATTTTTACTATTCTTACAATTCTTTCACATGATATTTGTATTTTACAATTTGCAATTGGTCTATTCTTCTTGACTTATGTATTATTCATGTCCTTCCACATGGTGCCAGATTCAAAGATTTGTCTAATTTTCTCACATATTTCTTTTTATATGTGCAGTCCATTCTCTTAGAAAAAACTTGAGGAGAAACCATCGGAACCAAGAGCTTATCATTCATCTAAGTAGACACAGGGGTTTCCAAAGCTTTTATCAATTTTGTCCGCATGATGGCATCTTTGCAAAAGAGTTTATCAAAGTATTGAGTGATTATTTTGGTAATTTTATCTTCTTCGAAGAAGCTAACTCCCTCCTCATTTTTTATGACCGAGAATTTGCTAACTGCTATTCCCTCTCTTGTGATTGCATGGTAATACTACCTAGTGTTTTTCTTTCCTTTGTTGCCAATATTCTTCCTCTTCTTTTTCTTTTTTTTTTCTTTTGTTTTTTTTGTCTATGTTACTATAATTGGAATGACAAAGTCCGATCCATAGCCAAAATCCATATCCTAAAATCTTTTTTATTCTTTATCTTTGCATCTGAAAAAACTGGAACCCGGATGCCAAGAATTTGTAAAGTAATCACTACTACTGGACGACAAATCCTTCGGCTTATTCTTCCTGTTCTTTGTAGGGATTTTTTAGCTAAACGTTCGGGCTTTCAATATAAACATACTAATGGGCTTTTTAACAGAAAGGGACAAATGGTCATAAACAAATAGCTCTCAAAAATAAACTGAATCCAGAATCAAGCCGAACTTATAATCTATCCTAAAGAAGAGGTTGGTGCCATAACTACTCAAAGACCTTCAGAAGAACCTAGACAAACACGATAAGGAGCATGGCCAACAAAACAAAAAGACAGAACATAGAGGAGAAACTTCACAAAAGAAAAGAACCCACCAAAGATAACAACTCCAAAGAACCTTCCATAAACAAGGGAGCAACCAAAAAAACCAATGAACAAGAAAAATCCTTAAATTTCAAAAGGGAAAAACGCCTAAAAAGATCATCGAGAGTTGCACTCATACCCACCAAGCCCAACTAGAACCACCTACACCCAAGACGAACCACCTTCTCGCAAAGGAAGATCTGGAGAACGAACCCACGACATCGATAAACCCTAGGACCAGAACACCTTAGCGAAAAATATAGATGATACAGCAAGAAATTGCTATTCCCTAAACCCAAAACCATTATTAACCCAGAACAAACTGTGCCAAAGGAGAAGAACTACTCTATGAGCAAATGTAAAAACCACGACCAAAGAGATATTGGAAACCAGACCAAGAAACCGGCAAGACCGTTGTTCTAACAACCTAGCCACGAAGAACCCCTAGATCAATCCTAGCTCAAGAGGTTTCACAGCAAACAAATAAACTTACCAAACAGAGGGGCCAAAAGAGGAAGGAGACAAAACCCAGCGTCACTGGTAAGGCGAAACCCGGCGAGACCTGAAACCACCGCGAAGATATAGGCTCACCGCATGGAGACGAAAGCTCCACCAGGACCCAGGATTTTTTCTCTTCTCTATGCAGCCATTTTTATTGATAGAACTATTTTTTCTTTTTCTCTTTTAACGTGTCTATGTAACGTAAAGTAATGTACAGATAGAAACACATACAACAAATGCAGAAATGAATAAACCAATAATAACTCTTCCAAATTTAAATTAAACCGGGCATGCTCTATGTGGTCTAGTCTGGTTTGGTTTTAACCAAAGAGTTGCTGAATCACAGCCTCAGCGTTTCCATTGTATTGTGATAGCAGTTGAATTGCATCAGACCTCGGCAATGCCAGAAATTCCTAAACCCAAATCTCTCGTCATCCAATAATTAGAAAATAAATATATATTGATCAGTCCCAAAGTCATAAGGATTCTCGAAAAACGTACCATTACTTTGAGAATTGCAGTTTCTTCCCACAAAGCCTCTCTTGTAGAAGTCTGTGTCATCGTCATCAAGCTGCTGCTTCCACCATCCTCGGAGGTCATGGTGCTTGAAGACGTCGTTGTGACTTGAGACGACAAGTTTGTGTTGCTATCTTTATTTGATCTTGATTTGATAACACCAATCAAATCAATGTTCACTTCTTTCAAAGAATCTATCTTCAGGAGATTATTGAACCTGTCTTTACACATTTGAAGCTTAAACCACTCGGAATGTGTGTGAAGCGTCGCTTTTATTATTTTCATTAGCTTTGGTTCTTCGATTCCGAGTCTCTTACCGAGAGAGACCTTTCAAAACAAGGTATAAATTCACACCAGTTGTTGGTTGAGCTTTACGTAAGACAAAACCAGAAGAAGACATGAAAACAAAAAATATTATTACCTGTAGCGTATTTGCCAGATGATTCAAAGGCAAATCTTTCCCAGGTGCTTCTCCTTCGGGTTGGAGTAAAAGTAACAAAGTTTCTTTCAATGTCTTCAGTAAAGACTGGTCATTGGCTGCTAACGGACCTAAGTGAGAGCACGCGACCTTTATGGCTCCATTGTGATCACCAGCACTCACCAGCTTCACAAATTCAACCTATACAATGAAATATATATAAACAAGTTTATCTTCCGTAAAGAGAAATAAAAAGGAATATACAAGCATTTTTTCTAGAGGGATACACAAAGAGCTTGAACTAGTTTTTGCACCCTTACCTGCTTAAGATGAAAAAGAAAACCCGGATTTTGTGTGAAGAAGTCCGAGTCCATGGAGCTAATTTCATGTGCAGCTTCTGCTGTCATTCCTCTGCTAACCAATTCCTTTAGTGCCAAGGCTATTTCATACTTTTCTTCTATAGGATTTGTGCCAGAATCTGACTTGGCAAATGAAATATCAGGAAGACAGTTCATTTCAGCAGTCCTCCCTCGCCATCTTTTGCGTTTATTCCGCTCGCCATTCATATAGGATCTAATTCTAAGAAGAGCTCTTGTATTTTCACAATGGTCTGACCAGCTAGTGCTGCAATCTTCACAACCGCTAGTTGGTTGACTGCCATAATGTGTGCCAACGTCACTTCCTTGTGCGCTAGACATTTCAGTGTCATTGATGAGCGAGCCATCAAGCATGTCTTTGTTGCTATCATCCTCAATATCTGAATGTTGAATTGTGTTGAGATCTATTTCAGAAGAACAATCTTTTGATAAGCTGTAGCCCACCTCTGACTGGTAGCGTTTGGCAGGACCCGTGATCATTTGCATTTCTGATTGAAGTTTATACGATTAGGAATTCATAAAAGCCAAAAGAGAAAAGGAGCTAGAAATATGGAGAAAAAACTTCCTCGATATTGATTACCAACCTGAATCTACAATACCCCTGTAAATGCAGTACTCCTTTACAAGTTCATCAAGAACCGAAACATCCAATTGCATCCTGCATAATTCATTCTGCAATAAGTAAAAGCAAGAATTAGGGTGTGAACCAGATAAACAAAATTACACAACAATAATAGTAAGTAACAATAATACACAATCTAATATGTTTGCACGAAATACCATTAACACGGCGTAGAAATGGTGAGGATTGACGAGAATTGAGCATAAAGCAGAAAGAGTATTATGAAAAGTTAAGAAAGTTGGGACAGAGAAGTTGAACCTGGAATGCCTGGAAAAGGTCACCTTTGGCAAATTTCATGCTATCAACAGCACCTTGTCTAGTGAGCTCAACCGCATGAGCAAGAGCTTGAATGTCCACCTAATATTTGATATTAAGAATCAGTACCAATGAGTGTTGCAGACCTAATCACATTTCACTACAAGACGATCAAGAATCTAACTACCACATTACCTCATCAAACGGTGGTACTTCATACATGCTATCCAAAGGAATGGCTGGTGCGTCACGTTCCTCCAGGAGCAATCTATGGGTGAGATCAGAAACTGTGGAGGAAATTCCTTGGTGAAAGCAAAATCCCTTATGTATGCTAGTGAAGGTATAACAATGGCTCAATCAGAGTACACCACACGAAACAAAACAGATAATAACAGCTTGGAAAAAGAATATATAGCTTTACCTAATCAGATATCTTAGTGTCATTGAAAATACTGGATCATATGCTTGTAAAGATGCTCTCAAGAAAGATGACATCATTCCAGCCATTTCATACCTTCTTTTCTCTGCCCACTGTAGAATAGAAAGCGCATTCCTTATAATCCAAAATACAAATTCTGCATGATGTGTAGCAGCAGTTCAAAAAAAAACACACACACATCCTTGAAAACAAGAAAACTACACCGAAGTGACCTACCTCGTTTGCTACAGGAGAGGTTTGGTCGTTTTTATCATAGATGAGTGCAAGAAGGACATGCTTAAATTCCTCGTAAGCTTCCTTAAGATATATAAATATGTATATGCAGAGGTCAGAACTTCATAGATCAGCATAGAAAACAAAATCCTCTCTTACAGAGAAGAAAATGATATACCTATAGAACCAATTCGGATAGAAAATTAAGAAGGTTGTTTTCCAATAACCTAAACGTATTGATGACAATAAACAAAATATTTGGAGCCAAAAACAGAGCAAGAATCTAAAATACTTTAAAACAGTGTAGTATGTTACAATAAAGAGAGACAATAAGGGGAAAGGAATATCCAATTACCGGATATGCATCAAGAGCACACGGAGCAACACAAGTCCTCAAGCAATCAATTGCAGCAACAAGGTCTTCATGTGTTCCTTTTCTCAATAGCTCAATAAATTTCTTCACAGGAAACAATTAGAACAAGATTCGGTTCAATATCGATTCCGAAAATTTAAATCTCCAGCAACCCTAAGATACTAAATACGGCAAAATCGACCTAGTGCGAATTTAATTAGAAATTTTAAGGAAACTAACCTGTTTCTGCAAGCGAAATAGAATCCGATGATCATCAAGGACAAAAGGAGCATGAGAGCGAAGGCTTTCTATGGCGGTCTCAATATCACCAGACTCAATAGAGTTTCGGATTTGTCGAATTATCAATCTAGAGTGATAAGAAGAAGACGAAATAGAAGGAGATGACGAAGACAAAGGAGACGATGATGGAGATGGAGATGGAGATGAAGATGAATTTGCGGCGGCTTCTTCGACAAGGTTTTCAGAGCTAACGAAATCGATGATTAGAGCATCAAGCGCTTCCCAATTCACAGGTGTAGAATCCATAGTTTCTTAGGTCTTCGTCGATCTTCTGTAGTCGGTTACGAGAATCGGCCGGCGATCTGAAGAGTAGAGCTGCGTGTGGGATATTTTGTGGGTGAATTTGGTTTAACCGGAAGCGTTCGTGAGAAGAAGAAGTTAGAAAAATCCAAATCCACTAAATAAATGCCACGTGGTATTTTGAAAGATTGAATTAAGGTGAAAATAAACTGTTTAATAGTCTAATTACACCTATGTACTTGTTATCTTTTGAAGAACTAGAACCTATAGAGCTACTATAGAGTGATTTGTAGAGATTTTTTAATTTGAAAAATACAAAAATATAGGGTTCAACAATTGTTTTAAAAGCAAAAAAGTTTCTAATATATTGAAATTAGAACAGTTATACTCTATAATCAAAAATAAATTAGAATATAATTAATTTAATTTCAAGATTTTATAAAAGACTTTTGCTTCTCAGAGCAACAAAAACGGTTATCATTCACGTTTATAGTCTTTTTCTAAAACAATTAGATTCAGAAAACATTTCCATAACTAAAATCTCAAACCCTTAATGATAACACGTAGACTAATCACGATTTTTTGAAATCAAATTTGGGTAAAAAAGGCAGCAGAAATAATATTCAACCACTTAACTGACACCAAAAACATTTCTCCAAAAAATACAAAGTTTTATAACTGAGTAATTAAAATGATGTGACATTTTTCTGTTTACAACTAGATCAAGAATGTCTATTCATATTATTAGTTGTATTATCCTAACCATCCGGATGAAAAAATCGGTAAGCAAAGGAAAAAACAAATACAACACATAAACAAACAATTAGTGGTCTCTAATACAGCCAATAGAGAGTATTAAATGTTATGTTATTCAGTTGATGGTATTGAGGTGAACTAATATTGTGGATGGCTAGGTACTACCTTGATAGTTGCCATTATTATCCAACTCTTGTTACATATGATCATGTTTACTTAATATCATCTCTTCTGAAATTTATGTGGTTCTATACTTTGTAAACGACAAGAACAGAGAAAGGCCTATGACTAAATGAGTTTGAGGCTTGTACGAACCAGAACTCAGTTACTGTTCAAACATAATGCTTGTTACTTTGGAACTTTGGAAATTCAACTAAATGACTCCAATGTAACCCATCTTCATTGGATTACTTCATTACACATCGGTTAATGACTTATTTCTGAACCTCTGGTGCATACTAATCAGTAGATAAAACAGTGAAACGAGAGAGTTGTTTTCTGTTGAATGAATGGTAATAACTAATAACAAATGGACAGAAGACAAAGATATCAACACATATGGCTTACTTCAAATTTGTTTTCTGAAAATTAAATTTTCTGAACTACTCACACTTTTTTTTTATACACCCATTAAAACTATCTCCATACCAAAGACAAAGACAGATCTAATCCTACACTTCAAAACAAAACTCAAAAGATTGATGAAACATGAGTACTGCAATGAAACAAAACATCTCCTTCAACAAACACTTTTGATTTAATAACATTTGTTCAGATCTAAGATTAACACATTAATAAATCTGGAAGCAACCATGTTCCTAAAATAAAAACAAAGTCTACATACTCTTCTTCTTCTCTCTGCAACTTGACCCTTCTCTTCCACTCATTGCTTCCTAAAACATTTCGAACCAAAAACACAATTTTTATCGATACCCAGAAGACAAAAACGAATTTTTAAACAAACCCTTATTAGATCAGAGAAAGTACCTGAGATTGTTGTTTGTTGTCAATCATATGAATAAATCGTTCATCATTGTTCTTAGACCCAATATGGGCCCTTTTAAGGCCCAAAAGACCTTTCCACCTTCCTTTAGAAGAAGAAGAAGAAGAGATTGGTGGTTTGAGAGAGAAGATGTTGTTGTTAGCATTACGAGGACGTTCTTCTTCATCTTCATCTTCTTCAAGCTCTTCTCTCAATGTTCTCTGAACTTGATTAGTTTCCTTAAAAGGTAAAAGCTTACCTTTAGAGAAAAGTTCATCAGCAGGCATCATTGTGTAGTTTGAAACAGAGAACTCAAAATTATCAGAAGAAGAAGAAGAACCCTCTGATTTAGAGAGAGGACTTGATGATCTTGTAGTTTTGGTAGTCTCAGGCCTAATCTCAACGAAATCGTTAGAGAAAGAGATTCTAGGACTCATTGGAGTACCACAACCACTATTGGAGTTGTACATTTCTAAGCATGCCATTAGAAAATGAGCTCGTTTGTGTCGAATTATAAACTCAGTTTAAAGAGAGAGAGAGAGATAGAAGAGAGTTAATTCTAGTAGGGACAGTCAATTGCAGAGAGAAGCCTATGTGCAGTAGTATTATATAGTACCCAATACTCATTTAGTTCTTATATATGCACAAAGGATCAATGATGAAGCCATAATAACCAAGATTGATTAATTTTATTATTTATAAAATATTAGTTGTTACTTTTAGACCATTTATTCATTGATTTTTTTTTTCATATTTTTCCACAAAGAAAAATCATACTCCCTCCGTTTTATATTACTTGTCATTTTAGACTAAACTTTTTGTTTTATTTTAGTTGTCATTCTCGTTTTTCAATGTAATCTTTAATACAAAATTATCTCATTTGCCCCTACTTAAATAAATAAAATATTAAATGGTTATAATTTTAATAGTCAAATAAAAGCATAAGAGAACATAAACATATTTTCTTAACATGTGTGCAAATCTCTAAAATGACAACTAAACTAATACGGAGAGAGTATATGAGATAAAATAATAAATTCGGTAGAAACATAGCCCAAAAAAAAAAAAGTTTTTCAAATTAGCTCACATCAAAAATTAGTTATGACATTTTAAATATAACTCGATAAACTACTTTTTCGAAACCAAAAGATCGAAACTACCGCCAACACACATACTAAAAACCATTTTATAGCGATTGAGAATAGCAAAAACAGATAAAATATTAAAAACGGCAGAAAAACAGATTGTTTTCCATAAACATGACCCAAAAAAATAAGTTTTTCAAAAGTTAGCTAAAAAAATAACTAAAACATTTTATATATGCAAGTGGTATTTAGTTTAATGGCAGATAATAAGTCAACTAAAGACAGACGCACTTGCATGTCGAGGGATTAAATCACATCACTTACATTATATAAGAACTTGATTAATTGGTTGGTCAATTGTGACCCAATGTTGACAATAAAAACACTTTAGATACGATTTGGTAAATTGCTACTCTGAAACTGAAAGATCGAAGCTACCGCGGAAACACATACTAGAAACAGATGGCAAACTTTCTATAGCAATTGAGAATACCTTAAGAATGAAGATCAGAATTCTACACCAGTTTTTGTCATAGTAGTATATTTATTTGGTTTTTACTGTGGGAACAAATATTTGAGTTTTATGATGAAACCAAACAGTATAGGACAATATAAAGTAATTAGTTGGGCAAGTGATGTCTTGTACACGTGTCCAGCAACTGTTTGGCTATTGGAATTTGGACATAAATAGGCCCAAGAATTTCTGCTAAGACACGCTCCGACACCGTTTTTTTTTTTTTGTCAATTTTATTCATTTATTTTACTAGTGGGCTCGACAAAAACTCGATTCATAGCCAAATTGCTCCCACTGAAGTTGTCATGATTTGAACCCTTCACCTGATGTCTAGGTAAATCAGGGGCAAGACAACTAGACCACCTGTTTCTTGGCCTCCGACACAGTTTCTATATTATAAAAACACATGAAACTATTTCATTCTTTTTTTCTCTCATGAATATATAATTTTATAACCATTTCTAAAATGTTTTGTATAATATTGTATCATAGCTCAACTAAATTAAACGTTTAAATGTAATTTAATTTTTTTTTTCATTGTATGTGAAACAGAGTTATGATACAGCAGAATATGGTGTTTTTGTTTTATGATATTATGACATATATGTCAAAAAATCGATGGTCTAATTGTTTTGCCTATGATTTAGCTAGATATTAGGTAGGGAGTTTGATTCTCGTTTAATTCCAGTTAAAAAACTTAGACTATGATTGAACCGTTGTTGATCCAATAATTACTTGTTCATAAAAAATATATATATTATAACATATATTGTCAAGTTTTTTATTTTGTAGAGTATTTAATTGATTTTAAACTTTTAATGCTAGGTAACCTAACATATCTGAAATATTTATTATTATATATTTTATTTTATTTTATTTTAGGGTTTATTCTTTGGATAATATGAAGTGATAAAGCCTTGCCAAACTGTCAGATCATGTACATTAGTACATATGATATGATGTTTTGTCATAACGTAACATAACTGTGTTTTTCTTTAATTATCATTTTACTAATTACAAAAATCTCGATTTGAATTTAAAATACTCTTATAAACATTAGTAAATTAGAAACATTACTCTTTCGAAGTTGCGAGGAGTCTTTGATTTACTTTAATTTTCTTATTTTAAGGCAATATACACACGTACACATAGATAAATGTAAAAGTTTTTAAGAATGTAAATGATTTTTGTTAGGGCGATATAGGATGATTCCGAGAGAGCTCCTCATGATAGCTTGATATAGTAATTCGTATTTATTTATTATTATAGTGAATTCAATATTTTCACTACAAAAAACTAGAGCTATTGTAATAATTGTATTATGACTAAGAATACTAATAATAATTTGTGATGTTTTTTATATACATTTTTGTTACAAATTTTATTTGTTACGTTTTAAGAAAATCATTGTGACTCCATTTCGTAATATTTTGTGATGAGATTGTTACAATATTTTTATATTCGCCAATATTGTTATTATATTTATGACGTTTGTATTGCAACTATTTACCAATCGTCGCGAATTCATAACAATATGTGATGAAATATGTGTTATTATGATAGAATATTACGTCCCAATACAATTTTTTCTTGTAATGCTTATTCTCATCAATTGTTATTTAAATAAACAAAACTAAAATTTTAATATTCAAAGAAATACTGAATTGTTTTCGGTCAGGTGGTTAGGATGATCCAGTTTATAACTTGGTATCAGAGTTACATTCCTACCCACTGCATTATAGTAGCTTAAAAGGAGACTTTTACAGGTAAGTTTTAGGTTATAGAGCAGACTTTATCGATCCAATTGTTGACAAAAAATAAAATAAGATATATATATATATATATCCAAAGAAATCATTCGTACTACTAACACATAAACATTTACTATCATATTTGGTAACATGTAAAATATTACTCTCTCCATTTCATAATAAGTGTCATTCTAACATTTTACACACAAATTAAGGAAACATATTAAAACTCTATTATACCCCTAAAAATTTGTTGACTTTTGATATTCCTTTTTTCTTATTGGTTAATAATAAGGTTAATTAGACCATTTATGCTAAAAGTTACATCGTAAATCTAAAACTACACTTATTTTAAAACAAAAAAATAATCATAAAACGGTGAAACGGAGGGAGTATTTGGTAACATGTTATAATATAAATGGTCAACGTGCATTTACTATCAATTTTTTGTAATGTAATAAATGAAAAGATTCCTCCTTGGGTAGTTTGTTGTGTTTCACTTCTAGGGTTTGCAAATTTAACAAAAAGCATTGGGTAACTAATAAAAATAAAAAGTGGGTCCAAAATAAAAGATTCAAATTTGAACAAAGTTAGAAAAAAAATGAAGAGAAAAAGATATAAAAGGAAAGTGTCATAGTAGCCAGATATGGAGAGATGGCATCTCTTCCCTGGATGTGTCTTTGAAAGCTACTTCACTCTTTTTTTATACAATTTTTCTTATTAATTTTTTTATAAAATTAATAATAAAAATAAAAATGTAATCAATGAGCCTCAGGGACAGCCAGAGTGTCTCTTTTCATATATGTTCTTGTGCAATAAATTCAACCAGACATTTTAAAACTGTATAAAGCTTTGTTTATATATGAGGAGTTGAAGATTTTTAAACATATTTTTGCAAAGTTTGTGAAGATAAATAGTGATGATAATGTTTGGATACTTGTAGATGTTTGAAGTCACTATTGTATTGGAAGTTTTATGTCACACAATTAATAATTTTGTAATAAATCGGGACTTCTAGTTTTAGTGATGAAGGGCTTACAGTTGTGACTTTTTCTACCAGAGTTCGAATATCGGCCATTGCATATTTTATATGAAGGCTCCAGTTCTCATTGGAGGACAGTACATCAGCAGATAGCGATCATATGCTATCAATGGCATTGTAGGACAGCGGTTATACACTACCTGTGAACTCTAAAAGGGTGTCATTGCTAGTCTAGACACGATACAGGGAAGACTAAAAATTGTTCTATTAAAATTCCAAGTGACTAGGATACCCAAGACTATAAAATAAAAATAAAAAATTGTAATATATAAGTTTTTTAAAAGAAAATATTATTATTATTTTGTTGTGTTTGACTGTGGTTTGACTCAATAGTGAATTCAAGGTTATTAGCTGGCGTTGCCCACTCACGTGCTTCTTCTGCATCTCTCATTCTATCACACATTCTTATAGAATGTGATATATATGCTTACAAGTAAATTGTGTGAAATATAGAGACCAAAATATATGGAGAAAATTTATAATCATTTAATCATTTGTTTAGTTGCTCGAATATTACTGAATTAATGCTAAGATCATATATTACAGACAGTAAATTAAGAAGCTCTATTTCTTCCCCAAAGTTAGTTTCTTATCAGATTTTTTCGTATAAATAATTATTATACTCGTTTTTATGTAGCTTCTAGCCTCCCATTTCTGCTAAATTACACGAGCAATAAGCAATATGTATTTATGTCTCCTTATATTTTGTGTTTTTTGGGGTTAAAGATGTCCATATATTTTGCTATAAATTATATCTAATTTGTTTAGACAAAAAGTTAGTAGTCTAGTGGTAGAGGACAATAAAAAAACGGGACGAATACTTTAAAGAATTCGTATATTCAATTTTTCTACTATTTAAAACTACATCATATTTTCTATATCACTTTAGGATATGAGCATTTGTTTGGTCAATTTAAATACTCCGGAAAGAATCTATATATGGACTATTCACTATCTTTAAATATTAGTCTGAATCTTAAATAGATTTACGTAACTCTTTTTGGTTAAATAAAAATATTTATTTATTTATATTTGTAATTTTCTCAACCATCTCTTTATGAGTATGGTGATGTTATTATTAATAAAAAATTCTGTTATTAACGAAAAAAACTATGAAAATATTTGGACGAGTTAGTATTACTACAACACTCCAGGTAGAAAATTTGAAAGGTTACTAATTCGAATTTTAGCTTATATGGGGAGGAGAAATATTTCCTTTAAAAATATCTAAAAACTATATTAAGATCCACGAAAACTAGGGTTTTGATCTTAACTTGGCAGCTATAAAAAAAACAATGAAAATGAAGTTGGGGGTTGTATGTAACTTGCAGTCAAAGGACATCGGTCGTCAATCACATGGTCTAAACTCTGAAGAACACTTTTGTACAATCTCAGGTTGATGAATAGCAAGTGGGTTCATGCCACGTTTCGGTTCTTTAATAACCCTACATGACTAGTCAAACACCAATTCCATAATACAACAAAGTTATGTAATGATTTTTGTTTGTCATTTTCGTAAGATCAAAATTTGTTATTCAACATTCAAAACAATGTACGGTAATGTCGATATGTGTGCCTTGAAAAAAACTAGTTTATAAATTTTATAAACTGCCGAGTGAATTACCGGTGGTTAGGATAATCCAGCAAATGACTTAAAGCACTAGAGTTCAATTTCTTCTCATTACACTAGTTGAATAAAAGGAAATTTTAAAGTGTGAGCTAAATAGATCGGATCTTATCGATCCAGCTGTTTTGACATAAAAAAAACTTTATAAACTATTATACATTGTCCATTTGTAATGTTAATGTCATCGAAAGTTGTTCACAGGGTACTACGGAGACGTACGTGCGGGGTTACAATTGTTTATTTCTAATTTTACGAGCAAATTGTAGTAACATTTAGTCGTAGTTTTGTATATATTAGAAAGAAGTAATATAAGAATATGTAGTTTGAAGTTGAAACGAGGATAAGTATATTAAAACTGAAGTCTTCAAAATGGTCGGCTTAGGATAAGCTGACAAATGGAAGCAATGAGCTGTCTTCATAATTAGTTGAACTATGTGCTCAGTATCTTCCTCTGACCAAACACGATCCTTCCTTAATATTTTGTATATTCACTAGTAGAATTGAAGCTTATTACGTTTCCTAGTACAATTTAAAACTCTCAAGGCCCAGTTAGAACAATATCTGTAGAATACATGAAGCCCAATAAACTTTGTCTTAATGATATAAATTAGGGTTAGAATACATGAAGCCCAATAAACTTTGTCTTAATGATATAATTTAGGGTTCACCATCTATCGAAGTTTCGATATAACAATAGACCAAAAATTTATAAACTTAGGGTTGGTTAATTAAGTCTTCAATTACTTTAAAGTAGGATCGGTTAATTTGAAGTCAATTGATGGAGATCTTTAACGCATCATAATTGAATTATAATCTGGTCTGAAATTGGTTTAGAATCGATTAATTAAAGGTTTGTTGGTTTACAACAAACTAGTAGTTGCCTAGCAATTAGTGTAATTGGACAGATAGAATATTATATGGGTGGAATTTCATAGTTATTATCTAATTTTGGGTGCATGCAATTATACGTAAAATGTATACTTGAATGAAATTACAAAGAGGATCTAAGAATAGGTTAATATGTTGTTATATCGATATATTAGGGGTGGAAACAGACCATCAACCCTATAAATCACTACTAGTGAGCTTTTACTTCATATACAAGAAACCAGAAGAGAAGAAAAAGTGACAGAGAAACTCGGATAATAATCGGATCTAAACTTAGTTTAGGGTTAGTTAATTAAAGGCTTAAAATTATAACTAATTGTTAGTTTATAACAAACGAGTATTACCTAGCAATGAGTGTAATAGGATAGAGTGTAATTACATAGTTATTATCTAATTTTGGTACAATTCGACCTAGAATATATACTTGAATGAATTGCAGAGAAAATCTAAAAATAGGTTGATCTGTTGTTATTTCGATATTTCAGGATAAGAAATAAACCATCAACCCTATAAATTACTACTACTGAGTTTTTACTTCCTTAACAAGGAACCAAAAGTGAGGAAAAAGTGACAGAAACTGTCAGAATTCCTACACTGAGTTTCATATTTTTGAAGATGATTCTTGTCTATTTAGTCTCTTGGTATCTTCCGATCGGTTTTTGGACTTCCTTGACTCTGTTCCAAAGTACATAAGCTTAATCCGTTTGAGGTCTTCTGTAACTTCTATCATTGTAGACCTCATGTTTCTATGGAATGATAAGCAACGAAATGCCAGTTCAGCTAAGTTGTGGATAGATGCAAACATTTTGGGATTATATTCTGTTTCTAAGAAGGGATCTATGATATCTACCACTCGTCCTCTTCCAATCCTATCAACCGCAAGAGAAGCTAAGTTCACTTCAGTGTAAGGCCGAGTAAAGTCTATAGCCTTAAAGCCTGATATGAGTTCAATGAGAACAACTCCGAAGCTATAAACATCGCTCTTATCTGAAAGCTGAAAGTTTTGATGATACTAAGGATATATATATCCTGGAGTACCTTGTGGAGCTGTGGAGATATGTGACGCTTCGAAATCAGTGGACATACCAAGCCTAGAGAGTCCAAAATCAGAGACCTTGGAGTTGAATTCATAGTCTAAAAGAATGTTACTAGACTTAACATCTCGATGGTAGATAGGAGAGTTTAAAGAGTGAAGATGTGCAATTGCGTTTGCCATTTGAGACGCGATTCTGAGACGTAGAGACCAAGAAAGAGGTGTGTGACCTCTTTCGTGTTGTAAATGCTGAGAAAGTGTTCCGTTTGGCATGAACTCATAGACAAGAAACGGTTCTGATTCGGATATGCAACATCCCAAAAGACGAACGAGATTTGAGTGACTAATAGAAGAAATAAGCTTGATCTCATTCACAACTTGGTCAATGCTTGTGGAGTCTTTGTGTGTAAGACGTTTTATAGCAACACATAAGCTGTTTGGTAATTCACCTGCATAAACTGTTCCATAAGCTCCAGTTCCGTTTTGTTCTTGTCTGAGAAACTATCTGTGGCTTTCTCAATCTCTCTGTAAGTATAGAAAGGAACACTAGAGTTTCCAGCTAACTCGCAGAGTAAACGATTAGCGATTAGTGTTTGTGATGATTGTTTGTTGTGGGAGATATATTTAAGTATTAAGATCGCCATGAGTAAAACTCCAATCAAAATTCCTAATAGAATCAAACAAAAAACAATTCAGCTTCACTAAACCAGATTTTAGTTGTTAATGACAGAATTTTACCTACCAGTAAAGCCAATAACAATGAGTTTGAGTAGTCTTTCGCGTTTACGAGCTGAAAATAGCGATTCAATTAGCGTTACTTAGTAAAATATTTTACCAAAACGCACATCATTGGACTTAAAACTAGTCACTGTATAATACGTGGATCAAGAATCTGACCCCAAAAAAAGATCAAAACAATTTTAAAATTCTTAGACCCAAATAACCGAAATCCGAATTCGGACCAAAAATCGAACGGCTATCCAAAGACAGATTTTATAGTATTAGTATTTTTTTTTAGTTTTATTTGAATACTTTTTTAGAATTTTTAGATATATTTTTAAAAAAGATGAATATTTAAATATTCAAATATGTTTTAGATATATTTTTATGTATTTGTTCGGGATTTTTAGAATATTTTTAGGCATTTTGGTATTCGGATTGATTTACGATTTGAATCTGAAATCGAATGGAACCGATTCGGAATCGAAATAGTAATTGATCTTGTGTAGCTAAAAGTTTTTAAAAATCGAAAGTGGCTTTTAACATAGTGGCAGATGATAAGTTCACTAAAGACAAACGCATTTGCATGTCTCGAGATCAAATTCTGCCGTTTGCATTATGCATAAACTCGGCTAATGGATTGACTAATTGTGGTCCAATATTAAGAAAAAAAAATCTACACCTAAAAACACCCTATCCAAATGCATGACACTATTTACAAACATTTTTTTAAAAAAATTTCCGCAACTATTTGAAAAACTCAACTTTTCGTATTCTAGTGCAACGTGTCAATATATCATTAGCTATTTTATCTATCGCTCTCATGTTTAATCGTTCTTCAATGAATTTACGTCGAATTAAACAATTATTCTACTGTTGTTTGTATTCTTCGCCGAGTAATATGTTGTGTAAAGCTGAAGGAGCGAAATTGTCCCCGAAAAGCGGTTCGATTTTCCGGTTATTGCGTTTGCAAACCGGTGGGATTTTGACGTAGATCTTTGAATTCGTTACTTCAATTACAGTGAATCCACAAATTTCTACATCACCGGTTTTAGAACAATTGAATCGAATTGGAAAACGATCAGAGAAACCAAACGGATAATGAAGTGAACCGGTTTGGCACTTAACCGAACCGGTTGTTTGTGTAGTGATTGTTAACACGAAGATGAAGAAGAAGAAGAGATATGGTTGGTAAGTGAATCACATCACAAAAACAGATAATGATTGTTCTAACCTAAGTTACATTTATTGTTTCATATCATTTGTTTTTGACCGTTTCGTTTCTATGTTTTTAAGTTGACTTTTCGTCATTGACTAACTGTAATGATTCAACGTTCGTTAATGATGCATCATTATTGCAGGTGCTTAATTGTTTCTAAGATGTCATTGTTTTTGACTCTTGACTCTGTCCAAAAACTCGACTTTTATTCACTAATTCAACATAAAAACATAACATAAGCGATAATACAGAGCACAAGACATCTTATTAATGAGATTGTGTTTGATTTCTTGATTTCTCCTTCTCCTTGGATTCACTACCTTGAGTTTTGTCGTAATCTTCAGACACAAACACACACAGAACTGTTAACATTTGTGGTTATATACCACAAAACTTGTACTGTATACTCATAACAAATAAGACCTTACCAGGATGATTCTCATGAATCTTGTTCTCTTTTTGAAGAGTTTGATTTCCTCCGTAAATTCCTCCAAACCCTTCTTCATCAGATCTCGTTGCGTATCCTTCTCCAAACGAATGCGACATCACGTCACTGCTCCATACAAAACATAAGCAACTTCATTAATCAAACACCATCTTGTACATATAATACAGTGGAAGAGAGTCAAGAGACGAACCCTGTTGTCTCGTTTGGATTATCAGGCTTTTTATCCATCTTTTGCTGGTCAGAAGCAGTAGCGAAACTAACTACGGTGGCTTTGCGACTGATTCGAGACGGTGGTGACAATGGCAGTGATCGGAAGGTTTTGAACGCTGTTATCATTGCTCAGCTTTTGGAGGTTTCTTAAAGCTTTTATTTATAGAGTAAAAAAGCTTAATCACTGATTATGAAAAGTAACTGGTGGGTAGTGGAACAGATAAGGTTATAAAGATGGATTTAGTAAATTTAAACACGTCAAGATTAAGCTTTAATTAAGCATAATTAAGCCGACATAACAGTACAACGGTGTCTGCATAAGAGGTCACCACGAGTATCGTTGGTTACAGATGGCGAGACGAATAATTGGAGTTGTATACGTGTTTGTTAGTAACGTGCTACGTGTTGATAAGGCATTTCGGTTTAATTTTGGCAATAGTTTGGTTTTGATTCTGTTTGGTTAATTTGGTTACATGTTTGAACTCGGTTGATTAGGTTCGATTTGGTCTGATTAAAATGCCCACCCTAATTGATATGAGTTTATGGCCCAATTTAGCCCAATAAAATATGTTAATGGGCCAAGTATATTGGGCTTGGATAAAAGTAAGTGGGGCTCATCGACCGTTGAAAGAAAGATGGACTGTGAATACGTGGAGGTGATGTCATCATTAGTACACTCAATAAAAGGAAAAAATCAGTACAGTGAGTGAGACTGACACTGAGAGAGAGAGAGACTTGGACTAATTACATTTTCAAGCAAATGACTAAATAAAAACCTCATAAGATCAAAGAGAAATTCAAAACCTAACTTTGAAATAACTCAACAACCAAACCAAAAAAAGCAAAACCATGAAGTATATTAACAATTGAATGTTTGATTTGTTGTCTAAACCGGAAATTAACAATGGAAAACAAAACAAAGCTAAACTAAACTAAAAGTACCGGTTTGGTTTGATTCGGTTATCGCCATGAAGAGAGTGTAAGGAGAGGCACATCATTCCAAGCCAAGGAGATAAAGCCTGGTTTAGATTCCATAATTGAATACAAATTGCTGTAATTATAATTCCATAAAAGAATCTTTGCTTGGCTTACTGCGTAATTACTCAGCTTAACCGATTCAAAACCGGCATTTTCCATTAATACCCGCCATTGCTCTTTCTCTTCCATTCTTTCTCTATGAATCCCGGTTATTTCCGGTCCGATTAAACCCGTGATTTTCCGTCCGAAGAGTGATCTCTCTACTCTCAATCTCTCCTCTGAATCACGTCCCAAATTCGGTTCAAGGGATTCGAAAACCGCTGAATAAAATTGAAGTGAGTTTTTAACCCGGTTAGCGAAACCAACCCGGTTTAAGCTTACTTCGTATTCTCCGAGAGTAACAACTCTCGGGTTTAACGATTTAGCTAGCCGGAGAGCTGTGTCAACGATCATCGGAGTCTCGTCGAGTAATTTGTAGAGCTGAAGCATGAAATTCACAGCTAGAACTTCATCCGGGTCAACCCGGAAACTTGATTCGTTTAGCAAATGGATAGGAGTGAGAATTGGGATAAAATCGAAATTCAGATCCAAAACCTTAGCGAAATCACGGAGACGATTTCCGGTAGCGATAAGCGACGGCTCCGGAGATTCACCAAGAGATGTTGCGGGTATACCCGAAACCCGGATTCGACTCGGTTTTCCAGAAGAACGTGTAGCTAGAGCTTGAAGAAGAGCAGGCCATTGAATACCTTGAACGATTCCAAAATCAACTATATGAATCTTACTTGAATCCTCCGTAGCTTCTAGAATCGCTTGATTCGCTGTTAGATGAGCGAATTTGGAGTAAGGACAAGCGTCGTTTAGAGTTTTGTATGAGAGGATTAAATCCTCTAAAGACGAAGATGATAACAACGACGAATGATTCAGATTCGAATCAGAAGACAATCTGTTACAGAGAGCTTCCGTGAAGTAAAAACCAACTCTCTCAATCGGATCACCAAGCTCCGATACGGATTTTCGGATCCGAAGAAGTTCCTTGGAAGCTTCGTTAGGCTCAGTGTCTGAGATCTTAGCACAGTCGTAGATACTTCTGAGTAAAGGCTGTTCTATGTCAAACTCATCGTCTTCTTCGGAGTCTTCTTTAGTAGTCTCAAGAGGAGGTGGAGGAATCGATAACGGTGAAGAAGGAGTCCATAAGGTAGAAGAAATAAGCGGAGGATGAAGAACTGGACTCGTGACTCGGTTGAGATCTGACGGTTGTCCACTGAGTCGACTCGGGTAAGGAGGAAAAGAATCAGGACCGTAGATTACATAATCTGGATTATTCTGCCACGTGTCACAATCGGCACCATCCGTTCCATCACCACCGCAAATCAAAGTCTCCATCCACTCGTTAGACTCAAACTCACCACCACCGTCGCTGAAATCAGAAAGCCTAAAGCCACCACCACCACCACCGGTGGTTGAAGCATGGTGGTCTAAGTTAGGAAATGGGAAGCTAGGATCACCGGAATCACCACCGGCGGTAACTTGAAATGGGTCGGAAAAACCAGAACCAGAAAGACCAAAACCAAGAGATGTAGTTGGTGGCCATGGATTAAGAGATAAAGGATTAATCCCAAAAATTTGATGGTCTTGATGATGTTGTTGCTGTTGTTGTTCTTGTTGTTGTTTTTGTTTAATGACTTGTTGAGCAATAGCCATTAGATTGCCACTATCAGTACACATGTAAGCCATTTCTTTAGCTCAGATCTAATCACTCACCTGACGAAGAAGACGATGACGGAGAGAGAGACGGCGGGATCTCAAGCTGGTTTGGATTTGAGAGAGAAGAGAGAGGAGTAAGAAAGGTCAGCCCTAGAAAGTGGATCAATGTTGATTGAATATTAACCGTCAGATTTTTCAGTGTGGGACTCGTTTTCTCTTATTTTTATTAGTATTTATTTATTTTGTTTTTTGTAACGGTAATAATAATATCAAAGTCATGCATACATACATGTGTTGTCTTTATATTGCTATGCGATTGCCACTCTACTCGCTTTTAGTGGAGTGGTTAGAGATAATTCTACTAAATGTATCAAGTTTAACTGTCTACAAAATTTATACAGGAATTTAACTAAAGAACTGACATTTATGTTTTATATTGATATTGCTATTGATAAAAAAAGTGAATATGACTTTGTATACTACATCTTCTAAATTTCTACACAATCTACTACGAATACTACTTTTATGATTTGGAGTAAATGAAAACAAGATATTCTCAAAGTAGAGTTTTGATATCAGAATGCAGTGGAAACAAAATAATTTTTATGAATACTACGTGTTTCTAAGTTAACTCTATTCAAATTGTTAGTAAATCAATACTAATTTTTTTTTAATATTGGATCGACAGAATCCGATCTATAGTCTAAATTCCATTCTTAATTTTTTTGTAATCTATCATAATACAGTAAATATGAATTCAATCCTGATATTAAATCATTAACTAGATCATTCTAACCATTTGACTAAAATTAACTTGACAACAATATTAACCTAAGTCCGTATAATACTTATTATAAAATAATTTTTTTAAATAAATCTTATATAATTATAGATGTATACACCAAAATAGTAAAATAAAATGCATATATATTCAGGAGTTTTGTTGAGCCAAGCTTAGTGACAAGGCTATAGGACCCACAGAATTGACAAATAGAGTCTCACTTTTTGTCAAACTCTTATCTTTCTTTTTCTTTTTTCAACTTTACAACACATAAAACTCTTGAATCTTGAGGATAAACCATAAAAAAGTCCAATTTAAATATATATAAAAACTATTCAAATAATTTTAAAGTAGTAACATTTGAGTGAATTACTGGTTAGATAGGTCTATAGATGTGACCTATTTAATTTTATTTTGAGGTAAAAAAGAGAAGAGAGTGACAAAGATTGAAAAAGAGAAGTGTTACTAAATTTGTGTAATGAAATTGTATAGTCTAGTCTTATTTCAAATCCCGCTCTTTTCGGGAGGTCCCAAATTGTTAGGGTCCACCATTATGTAAGATGATGTCATTATACTGTAGAGATCTCTGATCGTTGATTCATTTAATTAACTTAGCCGTATCTTCAGTCTCTCTGACTTGGACTCACCTACCTTCTTATTTACTCCAATAATATAAATTGGTGTATGTTAGTGAACACTTTGGTTTAGAGAGATTGATGGGCCCATTGTTGAGCCCATTTTGGTTCTTCTTTTTTTTTGGGTCAAAAGAGCCCATTTGGTTCTAAGATATGAAATTGAAAAGAGATCGGTAGTGGGGGGGTCCTTTTAACTGTTGTTGGACCGATCTTTCACAAGAGAAGCAACCTAAGGAAAAAGCTTTTACCCAAAAATGCATTGAAAGACAACACAATCACATTTGAGAACATGTGGAGACCAGTAGTAATATTATTTTTACATATTAAATATCCGAGTTCTCAAAATGTAAGTTTTGACTATAAATCAAATTTTATTGACTAAATTCTTAGAAAGAAAACAACACAATCAAAACATATTTGTAGATTCTATATATCCCTACAATAAAGGGAAATTATCGTTCTATTTTTTTCCTGGACAATCAATCTTAATCTTATCGACAAAATCTAATTCATATCACAATACTCGTCCTCTAAAAACTAGATACTATTATATTGAGTTACAAGATTAAAGGACTAAAATAATACCAAAAGCAACTTTAGCAAATAAAACTTAACCACACACCCAATTATCATAGGAACTTTAGCAAAATGGTTATAATGTAAACAAGTAAAGACATAACTACTTAGAAAAGAATACAAAAACACTACCAACAAATAAATAAAAAAATGTAAGGTTTTTGTTTATTTATTTCATCAGATACTGGTGTCAAATGAAAGAACCAGAGGACAACAATAAAAATGAGGAACACACTTCTTTGTGCTCCATCAGTTTATAAATAACAAACTCACTTTTGGCTTTTGTCCTAATTCCAAATATATGTAATATATATTATGGGTTCCTGATGATTATTAAGTAAGGCATGAAAGAAAACTCTCGTGTGTATTTTGGTCATCAATAGACACGAGCTTTAGGAGGGAAAGTATCAATCTCATCATCGAGAGTATCCATGTGAACAGGCCTATAATCCAATCTTACTTTCTCAGTTTCCCAATAACCCAATGTATGTTTCATCCATTCTCCATCTTCTCTTTTCTGCAAACATTCTCATGGTTTCATCATTGTTAAATTTCATTATGGAATTATCAAACATTGTGGAAGGAAGAGGAATCATACCGTGAAATCTTCCCGAGCATGTGCTCCTCTGCTTTCCTTTCGAGCTTCTGCTGAATGCATTGTTATTGCTGCGTTTATCAAAAGGTTCTCTAATTCCAATGTCTCTATCAAATCAGAGTTCCTGCAATTCATTCATAGTTTTCACGATTAATAATAGTTTACTAGATTTTTGAGAAGTGTAATGATCTAAATCCCATTGGTATTGTTTTTACCATATTAAACTCCTGTCTTTCACTTGGACTTCCCCAAAGCTTTCCCAGGCTTTGTCGATTAACTGACAACCTGTGAAATGGTTCCATAGGAAAAAAATTTGGTAAAGAAAATGGCTTGCGGTTCCGGGTTTAGAATGAGAACAAATGTACATAATTTGTTACCTTCTTCTAAAGTTTCTTGTGTACGGAACACAGCTGCATTGTTCTGCATAATTCTCTGCATGTTCAATCTGATACTCGAAGTAGGAAGGGACCCGTTTGAGTTTCTCAACTTGTCCAGCCATGCAATTGTCTTTTCACCTGCATCATTCTCAAGAGGTCTCTGTTTCTCTCCTGCACCAAACGAATAAAGGGAAAAACGACATCAGAAGAAGCTTATCTTTTCATAATAATAGCACAATCTCGAGATCCTAAAAAGAGACTAACCTGGCTTGCTTATCTCTGCAACCCTGTTTGCACAAGCACGGCCAAACACGACAATGTCAAGCAATGAATTTGCACCGAGCCTGTTGGCACCATGTACAGATGCACAAGCTGCCTCCCCAGCAGCCATTAGCCCAGGAACCACTGCATCTGGATCATCCCCTTTGATGGTAACTACCTGCAGGATAAAAAGTATATAGCATTAACTGCTAGGCTTCTTATGCATCTCATGCTTCACTCTCCACACAATATCTCCAAAAGTTTCTTAAATTTTTTCCTATTGTTACCTCGCCATGATAGTTTGTTGGGATACCACCCATGTTATAATGAACCGTGGGTAAAACGGGAATTGGCTCTTTAGTAACATCAACACCAGCAAAGATGGCAGCGGTCTCAGAGATTCCAGGAAGCCTTTCCTTTAGAACTTCCGGAGGAAGATGGTTCAAATGGAGATAGATATGATCCTTATGCGGTCCTGGAAGATAGCAGCAAAAATTGTCCATGGTGATAATAAAACTAAACAATCATAAATACAAGCATGGATGCACCTTGAAAACACGTAATAGTTTTTAATAGAGCATACCTACACCACGACCTTCCCTGATTTCCATAGTCATGGATCTAGAAACAACATCCCTTGATGCAAGATCCTTGGCTGTGGGAGCATATCGTTCCATAAAACGTTCACCTTCACTGTTTCTCAAGATACCACCTTCACCTCGAGATCCTACACTTGTATGATAGACAAATCCCAAAGATGTAATTGTGACAAAACACATTAAACCTTAAAATGTCAAGCAAATTTGAGGACAAGATGCTAACCTTCAGTGATGAGACATCCCGCCCCATATATTCCAGTTGGATGGAATTGAACAAACTCCAAGTCCTGCATATAATTAATTAGACAATAAAATTATTAGCATACCAATGACAGAAAAAATACGTCGTATTCTTAAGAAGAAAAAAGAAAACAGTTGGGGGAACCTGGAGTGGAAGACCAGCCCGTGCAACCATGGCATTTCCATCTCCTGTGCATGTATGTGCTGAGGTTGCAGAGAAGTATGCTCTGCCGTATCCCTGCAAAATCATCAGCAATCAAGTGAGTATATTTTCATAAATGGAAATATATGATCATTTAAAAACTAATATCTCACCCCAGTGGCCAAGATTGTTTGTGCAGAGCGGAAACGATGCAATGTTCCATCTTCCATGTTTAGTGCAATAACACCCTGGCAACTACCTGTATATCAGATAGCAATGTTGTATTAACATCAAAGTCGCTTGCCTTTGGTCCAATGTTTATCAATCAGAGCTATCAAACCACCTCATAAAATCAATTACCACTTCTAATGTCCAGTAACATCCCCCCTACATTAAATAAGCAAATACCAACAGATGTGGTAGTATAGGGCGAATAACTGTCATGGACTTACCATCACTAGCCATGATCAAATCCAAGGCGAAGTATTCAACAAAGAACTGTGTGTTATGCTTCATAGCTTGTCCATAGAGAGTATGCAACAGAGCATGCCCAGTACGATCCGCAGCACAAGCACAGCGATAGGCCTGACCACCTGATCATAAAATAACATAAAAGTCAATGTGAGAAACCTACTAAAACAACGTGCATAAAAGCTAGCAAGACGTTAAACAGCTAACCTTTCCCAAAGTCAAGACTCTGACCACCAAATGCACGCTGGTAAATTTTCCCCTCTTCAGTACGAGAAAACGGCAACCCGTAATTCTCAAGTTCAATGACTGCTTTTGGTGCCTCTCTACACATATATTGTATAGCATCTTGANCCAAAAAAAAAAAAAAAAAAAAAACAAGAAGGAAACTCATCAATTGCATGCACAACTGAACAACAGAACAGTGACAATAAGCAGAATCATATCACTAAAAGAAACAAAAGACGGAAATTACCTAGCCAGTCACTTCCTTTGACAGTGTCGTACATGTGCCATCTCCAGTCATCTTCAGACATATTTCCCAGTGCAGCATTAATACCACCCTACACAGTTGATCCACACCACAAACTCAGTCTCAGAGAAACCAAACTCCATCGAAATCAATTATTAACAGAGAGGTTGGTGACAAAAAGTACCTGAGCAGCGACAGTGTGTGACCTTGTAGGGAAAAGCTTGGTAATACAAGCGGTGTTAAAGCCATGCTCCGATAACCCAATCGCAGCCCTAAGTCCAGCACCACCAGCTCCCACAACAACCGCATCATAGGTGTGATCCACTATAGTGTAAGAGGATCTCCCATCCGTCTGGTACATAAACAAACACGAAACATAATCAAAAACACCACAAAACAATTGTAAAATTCTAAACACAAATCGATCGAAACCTATAGAAACTAAACTCAACGAAAGGAAAATATTCCCCGAATCCCCGATAATCAGCATTAGCTCGACCAGAAACGCATTTTAATGGCGGACAAAACCATAAATCACGGATATATCAGAAATGGACGTATGACAAACGATCGAAATGGTAAAATCGACAAAAATAAGGAGAATGAAGAGATAACATACCGAACCGGTGGAGAAGAACCTGGAAAAGCGAGATCCAGAGACACCATCAAAGAGTGAAGAGGTCTTTGAAGAAGGAGCTCGAAACGTACGAGAGACGCAGCGCCACATCTTCTAGATTGAATTCCACAAAGCGAATCAGTAGTACGCAAATCCGTAGAAGAAATGAATTACGAGAAAAGTTTGTTCTTCCTCAAACTCTGCGTAGAGAAAGTTACCTTATAGGAGAATGCGAACGGAGTTAGAGATAGCCACCGAGGCGCTTAAAAAAAGAAAAATGGGAAATGATGACTGATACCTAATTTCCATTAAAACCCTTAATTTCCACATGATAATTACGACTAAACCGGGTTTGTTTTGATAAAATACTAAAATCAGGCTCTATTGGCTAAACCGGGTTTGTTTTCAGAACTAATCCTAAAATTAGGCTCTAGTAATTGTCAATTATACCCCATACTTACTTATCCATATGTTTGGTCGACCAGTTACTCTTGTCGGCCGAAAGTGTAGAATAATAATTATTAAAATCGATTATAAACCTTAACAATAATTCCGATGTCGTCCAGCGGTTAGGATATCTGGCTTTCACCTAGGAGACCCGGGTTCGATTCCCGGCATCGGAGTTTTTTTGATTTTTGTATTTTATCGACCAAAATAAGTTTTAGATAGTCCTGTTACGGAGTGGATATCCGAACATTTTTAAGATATCCGTATCCGCGATATCTGTTATATTTCGATCCGTATCCGTATCCGAAGTTACAGATATCTGGATTTTTTATATCCGTAAAAATAAATGGATATCCCTTTTTTTTTTATTAAAAGTTATTAAAAATATATTTAAAATTAAATTTTATAAAAAAATACTTAAAATAATTCTAAAATTATATAAAAAATAAAAAAATTTATAAATATTCAAAAATATCTGCAGATATCCGTTTTCAATTTTGCATTATCTGTATCCGTATTTGTTATCCGCGTATCCGTGAAATCATAATCTGTATCCGTATCCATTTGGCCTGAATATCTATTTTTTGGATCAAAAAACGTATACGGATCCAGATATCTTGTGGATAACAGATCATGATTCACATGGCTAGTTTAAGACGTGCATAAATGGTGACATTTGAATCACAAAAGACTAACATAAGCATAATATAAGTACTAATAACCGCAATTGAGAACGTAGAGGGCAAAATGTCTACATAACATTGAGAGCTAATCACCATAAAATCCCATGATTTCAGTTTTATGTGATTCTTAACTCACAAAAACTTCCGAGCGCCTCTACTGATTAAATCCTTCTAGCCAAAAGTAACCGGTAATGATCCGGAAAAAAAAACCACAGTGAAGTGGTTTCGATGCGTTGCTTTAATGGTACTAACTGTTCAGGGAAGACAGCATTCCTCCAGATGAATTAGTCATGACCACTTCCCAACCTGGACCCTTCACTGGAAAAGCTTCATCAACTTGTTTCTCATCTGGTGAAGTAATCATCAAGTCACTTCGGTCAAGCAACCGGTCAAGATCCTCATCGCTGATATCAGTTTGTATAAGTTTATCTTCAGCAGTTTCATCGTCTTTAAGCAATGCCATTATGTCCTCTTCCTGTATGTTTGTTTGGTTTAAGCTTTTAATTGAAGATTATGTTTTTAACAAGTGTAAATAAAGAAGAATTAGTTGAGAGAGAAACAAAAACTCTACTGGTGCTGAAGTCTTGGCACGTTCTTGATGAAACTGCCCTTTGCCAATAACCACATGTTCCAGCTTCAGCTTACTGTACGCTCGTCTCAGAACACGTGTCTGTGCAAACCAATCTCATGAGCCCGACAATCTCAATGCTTTGTAATTAAGATAGATTGATATGAACAACAAAGAGTTTTACCTCTATTGACTGAGCAGTTGCAAGCCTATAAACATGAACAGGTTTCGTCTGACCAATTCTGTGGCATCTGTCCATGGCTTGCAAATCCATTTGAGGATTCTTAAGATCAGACAAAACAGAGTTAGAGAATAGAACAGGAATGAATTTCCTTCATAGAAAATTATTTGATTTAGTTACCCAGTCACTGTCGTAGAGGATACATGTATCTGCAGCAGTAAGATTGATTCCAAGTCCTCCAGCTCTAGTACTGAGAAGAAATATTCTACAGCTGCTCTGTTCATCACTAAAATCTTTGATCTGTTTCAAGAGAGAGATAGAGACCTTATAGTTATAATATATGGTCAAAAATATTGCTAGTACACAAAAGCAACATAAGCAAAGGAAAAACCTGAGTTCTCCTCTCATCCAACTTCACACTGCCATCAATTCTGCAAACCTCAAACCCCTTAACACTGAAGTAGTAATCCATGATGTCCAAGATTTTTGTCCATTGGGAGAAGATTAGGACCTGGTTATCAGGAAATGAATCAGAATAGTTTTTGAAGGGAATGAACTACGAGCCACGGGTTTGTGGAACATACTTTGTGATTTTTTGCAAACAGCCGAACTAGTAATCGCTCCAATAAGCGGAATTTACCACACTGTCGAACAATATCTTCAACAGAAGGGTAGTCATCTGATGAGACAAAAAGCAATTAGACAGATCCATAAAATAAGAAATTTCCTCACGTGTCCAAAAGGGTATTCTGACATACATGAACCCTTTATTGTCCCCTCAATAAGGTCAGGATGATTGCAATTCTTCCGAAGTTGAACAAACAAATTGTTAAGCTTTCCCTTCCAGCCACAACCTAAGGTATAAGGGATAAACAAAACAATGCATAAGATTACATAAATCAAAAACAACGCATAAAAACAAAGAAGATCAAGTACCTCCGGTAGCATTCTCTCCAAGATGTGCTTCCAGCGTGTGATTCACTAGATGTTCCTGGAACTTTTTCTGATAGTCAGTCATTGTAGCATACACGATAATCTCTTTTTTCCGAGGAAGTGAGAGCTCAACATCACATTTCATCCTTCTCAGGATGAATGGTCGTAGTATACTATGAAGTTTCGCAACAACCTAAACAAACATTAATTACTTTGATGAGATGTATATACAATCAAAGACGTATAGTTAAATTAACCATAATTGTTCGTACATGAGCTTTTCTTTTCTCTTCACCTTCTTCCTTGGTTGCTTCATTTTTGTTCTTTCCAGAAAAATTAAACCTGTAAACAACTCATTCTATCAGTCAGACAAACATATACAAGACAATATATTGGTTAAGATAATAGCGCAAGGACCACGTTTGTACCATGCCTCAAAATCATCATGTGATGGAAAGATATCGGGAAGAATAAAATTCAGCAGTGACCAAAGCTCAGACAATTTATTTTGCAATGGAGTTCCTGTCAGAAGGAGTTTGTTCTCCATATTTACGACTCCTAGGTTCCTCAGCAATTTACAGTCGTGGTTTTTCAACCTGTGCCCCTACAAAATACGAGAGCAAAATTTTAAGTTAATTGGAACCTCTTGGTGATAAATGCTTAAAAGCCTAGTACATTAAATAATCTGGAGATATACCTCATCAATCACAACATATTTCCATTGATAGTGCTTCAGAGTTCTTCTAGAATCCCTCATAGCTACCTCATATGAAGTAACAACTATGGGAAACTTCGGACCAACAGTTTTGGGCATGTGCTTCCTCTGGAGTTCATCCCTTTGCTTTTTATCTCCATGGTAAATAATTGCATTAATGGAAGGCGTGAACCTATACAAGGAATGGAAAATGTCTAACAAGACCCCGAAGCTTTGTATCTTAATAAACACAGATGGTCAAAAGAGTACCTATTGATCTCATTGATCCAATTTGAAAGAGTAGTCAGTGGAGCAATGACTAGATATGGACCGTCCAAACCATTTGCTATCAAATGTGATAGGAAACCGATAGTTTGAATTGTCTTTCCAAGTCCCATTTGATCAGCTAAGATACCATTCAAACCATTATGCCATAATGATATTAGCCATTTGACACCTTTGAGCTGATAAGACTTTAACTTCCCACCTGTCAGAAGTGGAACTAGTTCACTCTGCTCTTGCATGACTCTTTCTTCCTCTGTCAGACCTGAGTTGGGGGTTTTACCATCTTCTTTAGATCTTGAGATCATTGCAGCAACAGCTCTCTTAGCCTTAGTCTGAGTGAATTAGAAAGAAACACAATAACATCCAAATAAATTAAAAATCCAAATAAAAAGAAAATCATAAATTCAACACAAGATCATCCATGGTAGATGAAATTTAAAAATGGAACCGACATTGTTGTACTGAGAAGCAGCCTTCCTTTTGCGTCCGCGACCAGGCTTCTCAGCCTCGACTTTTTGGCTATCACCTTCTATCCCATTCTAACACAACAAATTTCAACCACAAACGGTAAGTATGCTGACTCACATTCCAAAGATGAGTAATCAAAACAAAGTAGGTGAGAAGAAAATTACTATGCTTATATCCTCCATTTTCTCAAGGAGGAACTGAGAAAAGAGTTCTGCTTGCGTCAAGAGCTCATCCAGTTTAGTAATCTCTTTTCCATTCGAATCAGGAGCATCCCCGGACCCAGCAGAGTTTGCTTTCTCTTCATCTTCCCGAATTTTGAGCAGCTTCTCTTCCTCCTTAACTATGGCTTCAGAGATAAGAGACGAATCTCCACTTTTGGAGAGTAGTATCTCTTCCTCACATTTTTCCTTCAGTAAGAAAAAAGAGTGAGAGTGATACACATTTACAGAAAACCTAGATTAAAAAAGGAACACTCAAAAACATCACATTCCTAAAAGAAGAAAACGAAAACGAGCAAACAAACTTTTATCACTGTAAGCTTCCACAAACCCTAAACAACCAACGAAATAGAAACCAGGGAAAAGAGTAAACCAAACCTCATCACTAAGAACAGAATTCGGCGAATCACCGGAAGCATCTTTCTCCGTTTTTTCGTCGCGAACCATTTGCGAAGCCCTAAGAATCGACAAAATAAAAATGATCAATACAACAACGAGAACAACGATCTCAGGATGCAATCCAAAACACCACAAGCGAAGAGAATGGAAACAAAAACCCAAAAACAGCGAGAGATTTCGAGGAGATTAAGGACACAGTAAAGCAAAACCAAATCAAACGAAACAAAAAGGAAAAGCGATACTTACCGAGTGCGTCTTGAAGAGCGTAGACTGACCATCGAAGAAGAGGAAACTCCGATTAGAAGAAAACCTAAACGGCGGGAGAACACAGCGAGCCGAAGAGTCTCTGTCGCTTTTGAAGAGAGTATTCAAAACCCCGGTACAATGAAATGACACTTTCTCTTATTTTTTTAATTTTAATAAATTGGGACTAGCGCCTAAGGGCGGGAAGCTTGAAATGACCCTTTTATCCCTCGCATATTCGACGCAAATTACGAATATATTATCATTATTTATATCCATTTTTAAGAACGTAAGATTTTTGTGCGAAAAATTATATATGGTCTATTTGGATTGTAGAAGAATAATAAAAATAAATGTAAGAGGATAAACGCAGGTAATAATGAGATTCACACAATTTCATAACACACAATATCTAGAGAATTTATTGTTATCACTGATTACTAGGATTATACCCGTGTTACAACGGGAATTTGATTATTTTTTAAAAGTTTATTCAGTTATGTTGTTAGACCCATATTAATATTTTTAGAATATGGTTTTGAGATGTTGTTTTAGAAACCCGTAACCCAAACCGAAATTGATATATATTAGAGGAATCGAACCCGACAAAATATCCAGGTCCCAAATTTATATATCTAAAAAACTGAACACAAAATAAAACCAGATCAAAAACCAAATTTTAGCTTTTTAGAGTTTTTGTATTATTGTTGTTTTTAGTTTTGAATTTTTATATAAAAATACTTCTGAAACTGAACTCGATCTATACTAAACCGAACCGTATCCGAAAAGTAAAAATATTCGAGTAGTCTTAAATTAAAAAAAAAAACAAAATACTAAATTAAAGAAACTGAAACCGACAAAATACCAGGAATACATACTAAATCTATGTATTCAGAAAATCGAATCAAATCCGAACCAAAATCGAATTCGTAACTGATATATTTTTATTAATTTTAGATTTTATTTTATTTTTTCTCTTAAATATTTATTAGTTTTGAATTTTATACAAAAATCCGTAACAAATACCGCTTTATATTATTATGAACTTAGATTAATTTTATCCTATAATTTATAATATCATTCAACCAAAATTATCGCCCGCTTTTAATATATAAAATATTCAATATTAAATACATAAAATTTAAATGCATCGAAGAAGAAAAGTAAAACATTATATTAGTCCGTTTGTTATTTTAGGAGAGTAATCAAAATAAAAATCTCTTAGGGTAACAAAACAGGTAAGCACGAGATTCACACAATTTTCATAACACACAAAATCCAGAGAATTTATTATTACTCGCTAAGGAACAAAACAAATTCAACTGATGAGTAGATTAATTTCAATACTCGCGCGACTTGGATCGCTCTGACCGTTTGTACTCGCGATCATCATAACGATAATCATCTTCCTCGACTCGATCATAACGGTCACTGTACTGATTATAACGGTCAGTGTCACCATCACCACCTTGTTCCTCTTCACGCTCGTACTGCTCGTAATGGCTTGAACGCCTACGTCCTTCATAGTAGCCATGACCTTCCTCTGACTCGCCTCGTCTCTGTTTTGACCCACCTCGCTCATACTCTGTCTCTCTCTCACGGGATCTACCGCCTTCCTCTTCATATTCACCACTCTCGTAGTCTCGTTCCCTTTTCCGACTCCGTTCTCGGTCAGGATCACGGTTACGGTCCCGACGGTCTCTATCTCCTCGATCACGCCTGCTCTCTCTTTCTCTTTCCCTGTCTCTGCCTCGGTCCCTGTCTCTGTGGTGCTTCTCCTCTCTATGACTCTCTCGCGGTTTATCCCGGGAACGCTCACGAGATCGCTCGCGCGACCGCTCGTGAGACTTCTCGCGTTCCCTTTCCTTTCCCCTGTCACGAGATTTCTCCCTGCCATGCGCAACATTGTCAAGAATAACCAAGTGACAACAAAAGAGAAAATGCGTAAAGATAAAATTCTTACCGATCTTCACGGGCTCTTGGCTCCTCGGAGCGGGACGTTCTTCCTTGCTGCGCTTGTTGCTGTTCCTCCTCACCAGCAATCTTCTCACCGGGAACTCTGCTTGTACCAAGTCCACCACCAAGTCTGCGGGGACGCCAATTTGGGACTGTTCTACCTCTCTCAACATCAACCAACACTCTTCTACCATCAATTTTCCTTCCATCACCTTGTTTATATGCAGCTGTGAGAGACAAAAAGTTGTTACTTAGCTCTAGAATTAAAATTTTGTAACAGAAAAAAGTTACAAACAAGTTTCTGCACCTTTCATATCACGGGTATGCAAATACTCGATGAAGGCATAGCCTTTGGGTTTATTGGTTTGCTGATCAGTCACCACATGAACCTGAGGAGTTGAGAAAAGAAAAATATTAAGAAATAACAAACTCTGAGAGAGCTTGAACCAGCTTTCAGATGCGGTTCGTTACATTTCAAACAAGCACAGGCAACCTTTTTTCTTAACAGGCTTCCACATCAAGAATTGGCAGAAAAATGGATTCCATGGCAGCAAGTTTTACCATTTCTGAAGGGTTTCACGACCCCTTACCAGGGCTTTAAAACTTTTATGAAACTTAGACATAAATGTATATATACAATGAACAAATATACCAGATCACCTTCATGGTAGCTCATAATACTTTTGCAAGCCTTTAAAACCAGAAGATAGAGTTTTAGTAGATTCGTTTAAAATACCAAAAGGAGAGAAGGGTTGGTATACTCCCTAGTTTTAATACTTTACTCAAGTATTTAAGGATCTTATGTTCAGTACCCAAACCCCAGAACTTATGCTTCCCGTGTAGGATGAAGCATTTTCATAGGGGCAAATGGTTATAGGAAAATGGGGCAAAATATTTCTTAGTAACTTACCAGGACGTACCAAAAAAGAAAATATACCTCAAGACTATAAAACCTGTGAGTATACACCCTCAGTAAATGGAGTATATATCCTATGAAGAGCCAAGACAAAAAGTAAAGTTACCTGATCTATACCTGTTCCTATAGTTTCTGACATGCCCCGAGAGAAGAGGCTTGTGACATTACACAATATGGACCAGAATATCGTTTACTAGTTACATTACTTTTGCAAGTTGTGCGAAATGGGCACCATGGCATTAAGCATAGTACAAGAAAAGAGCAATTCAAGGCAAAAAAATGACAGTTTAGAAATAGCTAAGCCTTGCTCAGAGGAAATAGTTGTGTCAAAATTCTGAAACTTGCATATTTCTGTTCGTAAAATCAAACATGATGCAAAGAGAAAATGAGAGAGAAAAGCCGTCTCATAATTTCTTACCGAACCTGTTAGGGAATGCTTAGAAATACAAACCTGCTTAATTGGTCCATAAGCTTCAAACTCCCTTTTAATCTTACTCTCAGATGTCTCGTAGTTCTGCAAAATTACAAGCGGTGCCTAGACTCAAAACCACAAAGCATACATGTTTAGGGAAGTCATTACTAATAGAAGCAGCTCAACTTACAAGTCTTGCAACAAATAATGTCTTGTAAGGATCTCCAGAAGCATTGGGATCATTATTTGGATCATCTGCACACAAAATTACAAAGATAAACTTCAATTCACCAAATTGCAAGTTCATGGAATCACAAAAACAAAGCCTAACTATGAATGTAAGGTAAACTACATTTCGTTAGCTCCTCTGCAGCCTTTTCAACCCCTTTCTCCAGTCGTGATTTATGAATTCTCTCTCTTTTTTGGGCCTAGTTCGTAACACAAACATATAAGACTATAAGCCACTAAAATAAGTACTATAACAGAGAGACAGATTGAGGTGAGACATACAGGTGTTTCAACTTCTGGCTTAGGTGGAGCATACTCTGGATCTCCAGGTTCGGCAAAGTGGCTCACATATTGAGCCATGCCTACAATGAATACACACGTGAAAAAAAATACCTCTAAAGTCCATTACGAGTGAATTTAGATAGAATAATAAGCTAATTAAAAACCTGTATAAGGAGGACATTTTCTCTTCTCCGGTGGTGGCAGGAACTCCAATGGCGGTCGTGGCTCAAAGAGCTTCAAGAGGTTAGGTGTTAAGCCAGTCGGGTGGCTTTGACCCATCTGCAAATTAGCAAGAGATCATATAACTTCCCAACAAGATGTAATCCTCCTCAAACAGGTTTCAGAGCATATCAGTGCTCTTATTAATTATACACACTTAAGAAACCCTAATTTGAAACCAGTGAAGCAATTACATACTCAGAAGCGATCTAGAACATTAGCACCGGAAACAGTCCGATGTAAAACAAATCAAGCAATGAGAGACATAGATAATTCAATCGAAAAACTCGATACTGAAACAGAACAACCAAATACAGCAAAAGAAACAAGAATTAACACGAGGAAATCCGAGATAAGAGACGAACCAGCTTCAGCTGAAGAACATTAGATCGATTCTGAGCCTTAGTGCGTGCTTGAACGGCGGCGTTTTGGTTACGCATAAAAGGATCGTTAAAGTCACCCATGGCGACAAGCGATCGGAGCTTAGCTAGGGTTTTCCGGAAGAACGGAGATGGGGTTCGCTGAGGATATTTAACTACTTGTTTACTTCTTCTATAGAGTAGATATTTAATATCTATTTAAATATTTAATTTGCTTCATATTTTTGATAGCTTTTTTTGTCAGCATATTTTTGATATATTATAATTAAAAACTAGTTATAATTATGTTATTTATATTTTATATTTTATATCAACAAAAATTTAAATTCTTGTATTTCGTATCAAATTTTATAATTATTAATAGGGAATTTAATAGCAAAAATATAATTTTAAACTAATCCAAATTGTAATTTTGTACCATAATAATCTCTGTTCAAAAATTTGTCTGCCTAGCCAATTAATCTCCCGTGTATATGCTAAGTAGTGACCAATCGAGTTAATTAATATCGAGGCGGTTGAAAATTGGGATTTAGATTAGTCCCTGCTTAAATCCAAATAATTTCCGTTTAATATAATTAATATTATATTTCAAAAAAATTTATTTAACTTTTGATTAAATTTTCTAGGTAAAATAAAATAAATTTTAATCATACACATTAAATTATTTAGAATAATTTTTTTGATCTTAATTACAAATAACAAATTATTTATAATGACACTTAGTATTTTTCATCAATGTATTCCATGAAATTGTAACGCTAATTTTTTTAATAAAACTATAATATATAATAAATTAAAAAACAAGTTTTCAATTAATCTTTGCATAATTTCCGATTAATTAATTAGGCTAGGCGCTACCTCACCGTTTGCATAGCGTTTAGCGAATAATTAACAAAATTTCCCATAATATCACGCTATAATATTCGACTATATATCAAAAATAAAAGATAAAAATTTAAAAAGGATACAGAAGAAAATTGATCAAAATTTGGTTTATAAGAAATTAGTGAAATGATTCATGCCCGTAGTGGAAGAAAAAATAACACTAATCGTGGACATATATTTTAGGAAATGAGATTGATCTTTCTGACATGAAGTATATATGTATATGTCACGCCACTCCGAGACCGACGACTACACTACCTTTGATAAGAACGAACTTAAGATACTTCGTAAGCTATTTCAATCAAACGGCTGCTTGGTTTTTGCTATTTGGGTCGTCGTTCTTTGTCCGCAAGTTTCAGAGTCTTTGTCAGTTCTCGTACATTCTGCAAAGAGATTATGATCAAAAGATGTGACATACCAACAAATTGACACAAACAAACCATTTATGTTCGAACCGGATCTAGCATAAAGTAATGAAGCACACAAATTATAAAATGCAACTAAGTAACTTAGGATCTAGCAAGAAGTATCTAGTTTAGAAGATAAAGCCTGCTTTATTTAATAAGCGGATTGTAGATACCAGACCAATGCACTAACAAGATAATGCTATTGTCATCTAACATGTCATGTGGAGGAAAGAAACAGAACATCTAAGCATTAAGATCTCTACCTTGTGTGGCTTAGAGGTATTATAATAAATGCTGACAGAGAAAACATAATCTGGCGTAACTTAGTTGCAAATATACAACCAGTACTTCATAGTTATGCAGATACTTCTACAACAAATTTAGAGAGTGCAGAACAAAGAAACAAACGCTACCCGGAACATTAATTCTCTAACTCTCCAAAACGCATCAGCCAGTATCCATATTAGTTGCTTATAGTTATGGGTTAGGATGGATTTACAACCTCGACCATTATTAAGAGTGACCTGAACTAGCTGTACAAGACCTAAAGTTCTTTGGCTAAGAGCTGCCAACAAAAGCTAGAAGATTAAGCTAATCTATTCTCCAGAACCGATGTAAGGAATTGGTTAGCAATGCCTCAAGACTACCACCTCTACCGACAATGTAAATCAAAACTGTGGTCTCTATCTCAATCTTCAGAGTCAAGGTCTATAGCCAAAGTTAATCACAGTCAATCTATGATCTAAACACTAATCCTCCAACTCTCCAAAAAGCATCAGCCAATACCCATATTAGTTGCTAAGAGTTATGGATTGGGGTGAATGTATGACCTAGACCATTACTAAGAGTGACCTAATCAAGCTGAACAAAACCTAAAGTTCTTTGGCCAGTATGATGATAGAAGATTAAGCCAATCTACTAATACTTATATGCATAGTACTAACCTATTCTCCAGAATTGATGACAAAAATTAGTTGGCAAAGCCTCAAGACTAACTCTACTGACAATGTAAATCAAAACTATGGTCTCTATCTCAATCTTCCAAGTCAAGGTCTCAGTGTATAAACAAAGCTAATCACAGTCAATCTGTGATCTAAATACATTGAGAGAGACCAATGTGTAGTGTTAAAGGTAGATATGAAAGTCAGATTCAGTAGTTAGATCCTCACCGTTGAATGAACCGGAGGCGGATCTATGACAACAGAGCGAATAGACATCCTAGCGATCTCAGAAATAGCAGCTTCAACAACATCAGGTGCATCACTCGTAAGCTCTTCATAAGCAGCTTCAAACGCCTCTTGCCAAAACCTCGGTAATCTAATACGACGGCCATTGTTATATACATCCCACATATGTTTCACCACTTTCTCCCTCTCTTCCATTTCCTAATCTCACACAATCAAACTCAACTTAACGAACCAATTACGAAATCGAGATCACGAAGAAGAAGAAGACTCACAAGAACATCGAGATCTTCATGGATCGGAAAGATCAGATCGTCGGTGAAATGGTTAATGTTACCAGCTGACCATCGGAGATTCACGGTACCAGTGAGCATTGACCAAAAAGCGAGTAGTAGAATCGCAGCTAAGGCCCAAAACTTGTATCGACCTCTAGCGAAGAGAGAAGAGTAACCGGTTTCCTTCTTCGCCGCGACGAACGAAGTGCTCACCGGTAAGGAATCTCCATCCTTCATTGACGCAAAGTTGAGCGATCGGAAGTGTTGAATCTGTGAACGAAGCGTCGGTTTCTCTTTCGAATCTGGAAAGAACAACAATGGAGAAATGGTTTGATTTATATACAAATCTCTTATGTTATAATTAGTAACAAATATCATGTTTTATATTCTTAGGACCATCAAATATCATATAACCATAAATGGAATATTTATTTATTTTTATTTCATTTGATTGAGGTTAGTATTTTGTGTGTGTGTGTGTGTCGGTGGAGCAATTTTTATAGGTGAAGGAACACGAAGAAGCTAGTGCTTGTTTAATATTATGCCAAAATTGTATTTACTATGTGTAGGTGTTCGGATGACCGATTGGTTAAGTTGTTTGAGATTTTCGATTTTTTTATTTAAAAATTTAATACAATGATTTTTTTCAACGGTAATATCAATATAGATCACAAAATCCAGTTTATTAGCTAAATTCATACATAAATTTTGTAGGCGATGGAATTCGATTAGTGGTTTTATATGTGCGTTTATCTTTAATAGACTTACCATTAATCACTGGACCAAAAATTACTTGTAAATTTAGTACGCGTTCTGATTATTATAGTAGTAGTTTAGTTTGAGTTTAATTCATGTTTGGTTTGGTTTAGGAGTTATATATTATCAATAAATTCTATTTTAGATCACTTATTTCATCTTAAATACATATTTGTAAATAGTTTTTAGTCTATATAGTTTGGTTGGATAATTCTGATTTGGCTTTAGGTATGGATTTTATACTCTTACAACTTCGGTTATACTCCAGATTTAGTTTGGGTTCAGTTATAATGAAAAAAAAAATTGTAATTAAAAAATTAATTTGGTTATTTAGAAATATTTAAGTGTAATTGGTTTGGTTGAATCGGTTCGGATGGAGGTTCAGAATTTGATTATGGACTTTATGCTCAGGGTTAGTATCCACATTAGATTTTAACCATAATAAATATTGTATTAATTAACCATAAACAAACTGAACCTAATTAATTAATTTGAGTGTATTTAAAGCCAAAAGAAATACTACTGTTATTTATTGGGTCAAAGTCAAAAGGCCCAAAAGGCCAAAACTAAAGCGGATCAAATTATGTTCATTTGCCCGCTTCAATGATTTTCGGTTAAAATGCATAATGTTTGGTATAATTGGTAACACAAAATAGTAAAAAAAAAAAATTAGAATAAAAATAATACTTTTTGATATAATATAAATCTATACGAAAACCAATCGTTATAATTTTTTACTAGATTAAGTTTAATTTATTGGTCTTGAGTTACCCTTTTATTTTTTTATTCTTTTCAATAGCAATATTAATATTATACTATAATGACTAATCTATTAACCAAATTTTTTGATTTTCGATAATATATATGTGTCCACCTATAATTGATTTACCACCAGTCACTTGACTAAAAACCATTTACGAGTTATCTTTTTATTTAGGATTCTTTCGTAGAGTATTATTCACATAAAAAATAATGATGTGTTACTTAAATTTGTATAAAAGCATAAGATATTCATGTGTGTATTTTTAGACAAACAATTTGAAACATTTCTTTATGTAGATAAAAAAATAGAATCAAACTTATATGAATAATGAATAATGTGTAGTAAATGGACATAACTCCCATGGGGACTACTCATTCAGAACCAGAGTCAGCCTTGTCCTTTCTAATAATTGGCCCAACCCAATTATATATACAAACAATCTCAATTTTGTAAAAGAAAAAAATAATAATAATGTACTATATATTATCGAACAATTTAAAGTTTGCATGCATAAATTGAAATTTTTTTCCAGCAAATTGAAAATTTATTTATAAGTGATATTTAGTCTAGTGTCATGTGATAAATTCACTAAAGTCAAGTGTATTTACATATCCTAAAATCGAGTTTTACCGCTTATATTATATATAAAATTGACTAATGAACCGATTTTTTAAACCATATGTTTGGAATTAGGTGAAAAATACAAATATTTAATATTTTGATACAACTAATTTGTTTGGATTTGGAATAATGCCAATTTGTCTTCTACATTATTGTGTACGGAGAAAGTGAGTCAAAGTATTAAGTTACAATTAATACACACGTATTAAGATTTAAGATCATAAAACAACAATACAATGAGAATTATTAAAAACAAAAAATGAATAATTAGATTATTATAATAAGATAATTGGAAACTAGTGGTTGGAACTGTTATTTGGACCATATATTAAGGAATTTATAAGCTGGCAAAATAGTGTTTTCATGGGGGGACCTACGTCCCTTTTTTTAAAATAATTCTTCCTTTTGAAACTAACAATATAAAGCATTCCAAAGTGACCCCTTAATTAATTTATTAAAATTTATATGTTTTGTGAAGTCAAATGCTAGTTTTAATGGATATCTGCATAAAAGGAACTTAAATAGCTTTTTACTAATTTCAATTTAATATCTATATGGAGTCTCAAGTTGTTTAATTGTCTTTAGGACGACAAGCAATCTCTAATGCAATTTAAATTAGATAAAACTCAAATGTAATCTCATAGATACACCTACATTAGTTGGTATTTAGTCGCTGTGTGTATTTTAATTATGATTTTCTTTGGTTCGATTCGATTATTTAGATTTTTTCGATTCTTTGGTTTTGGTTTAGTTCGTTTTAGTTTTTTTTTTTCAGTTCTTTTGGTTCGATAATAGTGATAACCAATAGGTATTTATTAAGATTTGATTTCATCCGATTTCGATTTCAGTTCTTTTAGTTATGAATTTATGATTACCAATAGATACCTATTTAAATTTAATTTATTTTTGGTTTGATACATATTCAGATTTAGATATATACTTTTTTATTTGTTCTTAATTTATTTGTAACTAGTAATATATTATCTTTAAAATTAAGACGGAGTATTTTGAGTTTTAGTTCAGATTCGGGTTTTTTGGATTTAATAATTTAAGACCCATCATATATTTCTATTTTTCAGGTTCGATTTGGTTCAGCTAGATTGAGTTTGGATTCGCATATATATATATAAATTCAAAACTATAAATAATTAATAGAAATAAATCTAAAAACATAAATTTAACAAAAGTATATCGAATACTCATTCAATTTTTTATTCGATTCTGATTTGAACTCAGATTTAATTTTTTAAATACATAAATTTAGGAATAATTCAGATATTTTATCAGATTTAGTTTTTTTTGGGTAGGTGTCGTTTTAAATTTTGAATATCGAATTTTATGGGTAGAACTATTAAAATCACTCCTAAAATAAATACCATAAATTACAAATGAAAAATATTCCATTTGCATAAAAATATAAAGTAGATAGATTTTAGCGGTGATATAACAGTGCACAAAAATCTAAGCTGGTTAAGTGTAACTTACTTCCACATGTCATTGTTATGTTTAACCAACGTATGTAATTCTGAAAACAAAAAACACGTGGCAACATCTAAGAATCTGAAATACTAGCTTCCAAGCCATAAAAACGTTAAAAGACAAAAGCATAAACACGAATAATACCAAAAGGTCAAAGTCAATAAAATCAGACCAAGCCTGCATTAATTTTGGATTTATAGTTTCGTTAATCAGAAATTCTCATATAGAAGAAAACAAAATTCGATTTCGAACATATCACTACATGACAATATCCACAGTAAAAAGTATTTTAATTTATGTTGAATTTTTTATTCATTTAAAAAGTGATACTTATTTTATGGTCCGACAACGCGACGGTAATTCCCTCCTTTGTCCCCCTGATTGTTGAAAATGACAATAATTTTCATTTTTAACTCACGCGTTTTCGGTTTTTTTTTTTTTTACTTTGTTATATAAAAGTTACTAATCACTAAGTTAAGATTAAAATTAATAATACTCCATTGACCCAAAATAACTACCATAATAAATGGTAAACAAACACCATTGACCCAAAAATTAACACTATTGACCCACTAATAACTACTATAATAAAAAACAACTTGTAAATAATATTTAGTCTAGTAGTAGTAAGTCTACTAAAAATAAAGACCTTTATATAATAATAAAATCATTTTTTAAATACTAAAATCAGTTTAACACTATTTATTTTTTGTATATCCCTTTTTCTTCTCAATTTAATTTGGTTTATGTAAATATTTTGCTATTAATTTGGATTGGATCTTGGACTCAAATCGTTGCTTACTTGATAGAGTTTTTCTTCGAATGATTTTTAAGACTGCAGTCTATTATATTTGGAGAGATTATAAGCTCAAAATTCATAGAAACATCAAATATAATATTTTGAAGAAAATTATTGACAAAAATTTGAGGAATATCCATTTTCAAAAAAAAAAGATTTGAGGAATATATTTTTTTATTACTAAACTAACATAAACTTGAGGATCTAATATGTCATTGGTTTGAAGTTACTTCTGATTTTTATTTTATTTTAAAGTTTTGTTTAACTTACAAAGTAATAACTGAATTAATAAATTTTATATTTCAATTAAAAAAGTTTTAACGAGCAAATTGATAATTTTCTGGAATAATAAGCTTATAGTAAAATAATGTCGAAATTTTATAATTTTTGTTGTAGACATCGACGAATATTTAAATAAAAAGTCGGTTGATTACGTAACATGTACAATACAGAAATAATAAAAACCTGAAATTGCATTCATTGGGGCACTGCATATATTCACATGCCATTTTCTTCAGTACACACTCTCCCTCTATATTATTATTCCACATAAAGCTTATGAAATTATTACTTATCTTTTTACTGCTTTTACCATTTATTTTTATTACACAATTAAATGATATAATTAATATTTTGCATGGAAGTCCAAAATTCAGATTTAGATACTTGGAACTTGAAAGTAGACATATTTATAGTCAAAAAATTGTTGGTAAAAAAAGAAAAATTGAAAAGTTGAGAACAAAAATAGTATATAATTGTCTCGCTTGTAATTTTTAGTCTAGTGGCTGGTGATAAATCTACTAAAAAGAGAGGTTGTAAAACAAATTCGACTAAAAAACGAGGTATAAAATGTTTCCAAGGCAGAGTGCACAACTAGAAATCGAGTCCACTACCTATAAAATTTATATAGGAATTTGGCTAATGACCGGTATTTGTAGACTATATTGATATTGCCGTTGTGAAAAAAAAAGAAGTATAATTGTCTCCATAGAGAGAAGAAAAGAAGAAGAAGGCTCCTTTGTCTTGGACAAAACAAAAAAAATTAAGCTTTCATATTCACACAAAAGTCTCACACAAGCTTTGTCTTTTTTTTTTTCTTTTGGGTTTTTGATTCTTAAGATCAAAAACTTTCAGAAACCGGAAGTATTTTCCGGTGGAATCTCAGCCGTTGGATCTAATCGGTGGAATTTAAGAAGCTTGTGGAGGAGTCTCTGGGTTAAATGATTAGGAGATTTCTTGGGTTATGAAGTTTTTGATAATATATAAATATTTATAAAGTTTGTTTTTTTTTTTATAAAAAAAGTCTTTCTGAAGAAGAGAGTTATCAGAAAAGTTTGGTGGCGGAAAGGAGAAAAAGAGGTTTTTGACTGGTAGCTGAAGAAGAAAGAGAGAGAGAGAGAGTAAACAGAGTAGAAAGATAGAAGAA